>CAJQUN010001124.1:0-103420 GCA_907163345.1 Haberlea rhodopensis | reverse complement strand
CACACCAATATATACCAATCTGATAACAATTTCCAATTTTGTATTGGAAGTCGAGGGGGACAATAGGGTGTAGCATGATGAACAGTATTTCATCTTTTTTATTTTATTTTATTATTTATTATCATTTTATATTTGTTTATTATAGTTTTTCAGTTGGGTCCCTTGATTTGGGCCTATCTCTTTTTCTCCCATGTTTTTCGGGCCTTCACGTTTTTTTGGCCCACTTCTTTTAGGTAACCCCCTTCACGTTTTTTTGGCCCACATCTTTTAGGTAAACTTGACCCAAACCTTTTTTTATTAGAAAATTTCATGTGGTACTATCAGGTAAAAGATTTTTCGGTCCAGTCACTCCAAAAAAGTTCTTTCAACTAAGTCCATTTTTTTACTACAATGACCAAACTTACCCCATTTATGAAAACACTCTGCACCGCATGACTAAATTTTTACATGTACCTCATGAGTAATTTTTACATGCACCGCATGAGTAAATTTTACATGCACCGCATGACTCATTTTACATGCACCGCATGAGCAATTCCACATGCAAGCACCGCATGACTCAATTTTACATGCACCACATGAGTAATTTTACACACGCATGAGTAATTTTTCATGCACCGCATGACTCAATTGTTATATGCACCGCATGACTCAATTTTAGACATGCACCGCATGAGTAATGTTACATACACCACTAAGTAATTTTTACATGCACCGAGTAAGGTCTCTTCCAGATGCATGATTTATTGAAACTCAGAATAGTAGATTAATGGTGCAAAACACCTTTATGCATTGATTTACTACCACTATACCTTTGAATTAGTTCCTTGGCTTCCATGAAATCTGCACCAAAATGCTCAACATACCCATCTGAATAACCCTATTGTGTGTGATGATTTCCGATAATGGTCCTCATATCTACCCCGAAAAGTTCTTCCAGGAATAGCGAAGTTGTGACAATTGAAGGAATATCCTGAGAACTTCTCCGTATCAGTTTTACTTTATGTTTTATATTTTTATTATTTGTATTATGATGACTTCCTAATCCATGCCTTCTCAGACTCCACTATTTTCTGTAATCCAATATCTGGTGTGCCAGTTAATTTTCATCCACAGTTACCTCTGTTTCCCTTCCTCATCTAGCTGTTGGATATCGAAGTCTAATTTCACCTCTGCTCGGTTTCTTGTCCTTGTCTTCAAACTTGTATCCACCTTCATGCTAAAGGGAACAAATAGGCTACTCAAATTTTTCTTCTTCTTCTGAACTTCGTGACTTTTATTCATGATGAAGTCACACTAATTATTACGAAAAACAATCATTCCATGTATGTGATTGACATTCCAAAATAGCAACGACTCCTTTTACATTTAAATTTTGTTGATCATTTGTCAAATCGTGTACTCAGTTCTCACTTTTCTGGTTTACTTTATGTTTTTAGCGTTGGTAATTGCGAGCCCTGCTAATCAAATCAAAGTGAGGATGCAAGCAGATGGTCGCATGGTGAGCCAAGGTTTACAACCTAGGTTACTCGGGGCTGTTTGATGCCCTAACCAAGATCACTCATGCTGAAGGATGTGTAGGACATTTTTCCTAATGTCCAAAGAGCATTCTTAGTTAACATGGGCGAATTAGCTTGTTACGACCATGCCAAACAATTTATTATCGAAAATCAGATTTGTAATGATAACTAGGGTGGTACATGGTGGGTTGGGTAAGTAGGCATTAAATAATCACTCAATCCAATACACGCAGGTTGCTAAATTATTAAACAACAAATGCACAATAAATATCCAAAACCGTGCATTTCGGGTGAATACGGGTGCAGACGGTTAGCGGGTCAAATAAAAATAATTATAATTAGTGTATTTTATAAGTTTTTAAACTAAGATACTTACATCAATGATAATAAACAAAAACAAACACAAAATAAAAATATTTCTTGTTACTATAAAATAAAGTCAATAAAGTAAAAAACATTTCTTGTTGATGTATAAGGAAAGAACCTGAAATTCTTGTTTCTCAATGAATCAACAACTTTTATTTAATCGACCAAATAAATTATATTAAAAAGATGAATACAAGTATATTCTAAATAATACACAAGAAATCAACAAACTAAAGCATTGATGAATTTAAAAATTATATTTTCAATTTAAACCCCTAAAATATTTAATTTTATAATTTAAGACATCTTTAATATATAAAGATGCGGAGGATTGTGTGAGTAGGCGGGTGGAGGTGCAACAATTCACTGTTCACCCACATAAATCTGGTTGCTCAATTTTTCAACTACAACTATTTTTTTTTCGATGTTAAAATGTGTGGATACGGGTGAGTGAATGTTGGTCGGGTCGGGCAAGTGGGTTGTGTTTTTTTTTGTTTTTTTTTTGCAAGAGGGATTTAGGGTAATGTGGCAATGGTTCGACCCGGTCCTTGGCAATTTATGTTTGGGAAAATTACGGCCCGGGTAATCTTTCCTTAACTTAATCTATTCCTAGTCCAGCGAAAAATATTAGTTGGCCTATGTCCATTCTTGGTGGAAATGACAATAATAACATCATGTGGTCCATGTGGTCCAGGTGGTCCACGCAATCCATCCAACCTTTAATAAAATTGCATTCTTAACCATAGGAAAATGTTTAAAGATCAAAATTGCCTCTATATACTGTTTATCATCTTCTTTATCCTAATATTCACCAAACAGTAGCATTTTATGGGCATGAGATCCTTCAGTTTCTGTCATCTCGGGATGAACCCAAGAGCATTACTTTTTCAAAGGAATAACAGTTCATATATGTTCTTCTAAATATAATTCAAAACCCGATTTGAAGATCATGTTAAAAATATATAACATGCCCATCATGCTTCCGTATTACAATAAAATTTTAACAAACTGAAATATACCATTTTGACCATAACGGCATCGGGTGAGGTGGCTCGCAAAGCCACCAGTCGAAAACTTACTGTCTCCAGACTGTTTTATGAATGACTCCTCACCATCCAACCTCAACTCACCAGGCGAGGTTAGTCTGCCAGTTATCCGACTCCTTCAGAAATCGTACAGCACAGCCCTAATTCGTTTCCTGCCTTAGGACGTAAGAGATAATCAAGATATAAGAAAAATTTAAAGAAATCTGGGAGATAGATGGGCAACAATCTTATTTTTATTCTTGAATACTTATAATATATAATACATTAAAACGTCTCCTTTTGGGAGGACAGGACTTGTTTAGCCTCTCATATAGATGAGACTTGACTCAAGAACACATAAATAAAAACCCAAACAGAACAATATTACAAATGATTACAAAATAAAGAACAAAAAAAATATTAACAAGCTACGAAAGTTGAACAACTACAAAGCTTGGAGACTCTAATTTTTATTCTCAGAAAACTATGGATAATTTTTGATGTCCTTAGCTTCCTGAATGAGTGCCTTTATATAGGCATAAATCCGAACTTCAAATTCGGATTTTAAATCTTGATAATTGTTGAGTGCGCCTGTGAGTGCACCTTAACTTTCACGTGGTCTGACATATTGTCTGAGTGTGTCATCTTTTCTTGGAGTGGTCCATTATTTTTGTCTGAGTGCATTTGAACAATATTTTTGTCCTGAACTCTGGTTCTTTCTGGTCCGGGCATGCTTGGCAAATATGGTCTATCCATCGGCCAATGTGTGCTATGTTGCAGAATTTCTGGTAAGTTTCTTTTCCCGCCGGAATATTGTTTTCCCAAAGAACCCTTCTATTTGTTTCAAGAGTTCTTCGGCAAATCTTGTGGAGGTTCCTGTCATGGAATTCAGCATGAAAGTTCCGTTGGCTGAATTCTGAAAGAACTTGAATGAGTATTTGACTTTGTCCATTTCCGTTAGACAAACCCAAAGACCCCATGCACGTCTGGTTGAAACTTCATCTTCCGTGATAGTCCCAGCCAAAATTGGTATATACCTTCTGGTAGCGCCATTTTTATATTTTTTAAGGCGTTTCCTTCTAGTCTTCTAAGCTTGATAAAATGAAAAAGCTTCAATGAAGCCTTTCTTCGCTGGTTCTAGAGCAGCACTGAAAAAATACAATACCAAGATATCTCCTCTGGCCAAATGTGGATTATTGGCCCAAGTCTCGTGAACAGCTTATCTGATCCATTTTGCTAATTTTGAAATTTCAGAGAATGCTGATGCCACAGTATAAACCGAAGCCAGAGCTCCGACATTATACCATTCTTGAACATCGTTTGGATGGCTGCCTAGTTTCATCCAAACTCTCGGATATTTTTCGGAGATATCAACTATAGATTTGTCTGGGTTGATACCTCGCCTGGTAATTAGTTTCTCCCAAGTGCGTTGGTAATCCTGCACAGGTGAAGAAACTAAATCATCGTTAGTTTGATCCTTAAAATTGTCAGTCATTAGCCTAAGATTCAACTCCCCATCTTTTACCCAGAGGTGCTGGGTTGACTTGAAGGTTCAGATTATGATAACACCTGACCCTCAATATTCGCTACATCTTGTACATCCTTAAGGAATGCATCATTTGCAGCACTCGTGACAGGGGTACTTGAATCCCTTACCTCCGGGTTAGATGAGCCCCGTTCTCTAAACACTTTTTTCTGCACCGTTGTTGGTGTGACCTGAAGGATAGGCCCTTTCAATACTTCAAACAAACGTTCATGGTCCCGAAAGCATGCTCGTATGTGATCAGTAACAAGTTCCTGATCTGCTCGTTGAAGCCGTCCTGCGACCTCAGCATTGAGACAAAGTGTCCCAAAGTCTCGTTCCAGGATCTCCAGGTTTTCCCTGAGATTCCTTGCTCGTTTGAGGGTATCACTGGCAATGTGTCCCTCCATCTCGTGTTAAGAAATCTGCAAGAATAGTTTTATCAGATTTCACTATGACAATATCATAATCATAATATTGGCATTCAACTTGCCATCTTAATAGTCTAGCCTTTTCTGGTTTTGATTCAATTTTATCTTTCAAAAAAGACTTAACACTAGTGTTATCTATTTTTAAGATAAACTTTTTTCAAGTAAGAACAATGGGCATTTTTTGAAAGCCTTTTGAACTGCAAAGAATTCTTTTTTGTTGATATGCCATCTGATAACTTTGCTGTTGTCAAATAGACCCCTGTAATATCTGCATGACACTTCTCCATCTGATGTGGCCTTCATAAGTACTGCGGCCCACCACTGACCGCTTGCATCTGTGTATAATATCAGTTCATCCTCGTCGTTTGGAATTGCAAGCTTTGGTAGTTGCCTACAAACTTCTTTAAGTTGTTTGACAGCTTGTCTGTGATCTTCATTCCACTCAAACTTAACATCTTTCTTGAGTAGTGGACTGAACACCTTCTTGTGGTTTGGCTAGATTGTTGATCCCTTTATAGTTGATCACCAATCTTGGTTTTCCTCGTTTGATTTCTCCATGATTCCGAACAAGAAATCCTGGACTGCTGTATGGAGAAATACCTACTGAGATTAACTTAATGTCAGTATGTTCCTTAAGTATTATCTGGATATCCATCCGATCTTTCATATTCATGGGGATTGGTCTGAATCTTACGAACTCATTTTCTTTTCCAGCTTTCACCTTTAAAGTAGCTTTGAGTTCATTCTTATTCCACCATGCCAGTGGATCCTTGTTGTAGTTCCTCTGAATTTTCCTTTTCACATCCTCTGGAGTAATTTGCTCTTCGAGTGTAGCTTCAGGTTGTGGAACTTTATCTTGTAATGGTTTTTTAGTAGCAACAGGGTTTCTGGAGTAAATTCTTCATCATCATGTTCTCTGAAAGACAGAATATTAACCTAGTCAAAAGTTTGATCATTTTCACTAGGGCCTTGTTGTCGAAACTAAAGGATTGCTTCTCCAAATTTCTGCTGATCCTTTACCTTTGGGTGTCGAAGTTTTCCTTCATCACCACGCTTGCTACGAAAACTAATGGGTAATTTTCTGTGAAACGCCCCCTGTAGTCGCTGCACAATAACCTTATGATCACAAAGGGTTGTGAAAATAAGTCTTCTTGTCTCGTTCTCCTGTGTGAATCTCTTGAATGTCTATAGGAAATTGTTTCCGAACAGCATATCTGCTCCTGTATCACGGAAATAAATAGGTGGAGTCTTGACTTTGTACCATGGGGTACTGCCTGCTCCGCCGATGATTATTTCCGCTTTCTGGACCCCTTCATTAAGGATAAGGATCCTTTTGGAAAAGTCTCTTCCGGCAATGGCCGGTAATTTCTCACCAACTTCTTTGGGGAAGATATCTTGCCTGACAGTACATATTCCAGCTCATGAGTCAATGTAAGCTGCAAAATATTCTGCCTGATATTTTTCATATAACATCCCGACGGAGATGTATATGGAGAATGGTCTGGAGGTCATCTGATCCTATATCGTTTTCCTTCCACTTTGAATTCCATTCCATCGTGCAATCTTTCCCAAGGTTTGTGTTCCTCAAGAAATTCAATCCCTAGAATTCCATTAACTGCATCTCGATTTGGTATCCCGTGAATTCCATTGGAATCTAAAATTCACCTGTTGTTACCCTATGAATAATCTGATGCTTCCTGCTTCGAAGACCTATCATATCCATGGCTTTTTCCATTGCTCCAATTGTAAACCCATCATACGTCTGAAGCTTTGGCTCTTCCTTCATGATTCTCATAAGAGTTTTATGAGAAACAGTGGCATGACGGCTCTTCTCAGATCATGTGTTGAAGGAACTCTCATTCACTCTGATTCTGAGCTGGATTCACCTCCATTATCAGAATAGATTTCCTCTTCGTAGATGCTTTCATCTGAGGGAATATCCTCAAACTGATACACCTGTATCAAATCCTAGAAATAGACGACATCTTCAAATTCTTTGGTATGCTCGAACTGTCTTACTACACGGCTTTGGTTTTCTGGACAATCTGTAGAGATATGTTCTCTTGCTCCGCATGTCCAACATTTACAATCTTTGAAACTCTTATTTGCACGAGTATGTGTGTGTCTGATAGTTCTCTTCATTGGTATTCTGCTAGAACTAGCTTGATTAAAACCTGTTGACTAGGTTTCTACTCCTTGTTGGTCCTGATATTTGCCCAGATCTGTAGCTTCGGGCTTTCTGCTTTGACCAGAACTTTCTAGGTCTCCATGAAGACCTACTTCTTCTAATTCCTCGGGCATAAGGATGAACTTTGTGCTTTTTCATCTTTCGCCTTTAGGAGTAATTCCAATGATTGTAGGGATATCATTCCATGTACAACAAAAATGAGCTATTTTAATTCCTCTGAGCTTCTTGAAATTCTTTTGGAGTTTTGCTTGATAGCACCACTCCACAAGTTTTACCTTAAGAAATGACATTCTCCTGGACACCGTCTCGATTGCATTACGTGTATACTCCTGGATAAGCATTTCTCTCCATGGGCTCGGGATTTTGGCAAAGAACAGTTCAGCTGCATCTTTTTCTTCTATCTTTGCCTTCCATTGATACTCTGTAAAGAGTTTGATGTACTCGTCTACATAACAGATATCATGTAGTTCCAGGCTAATTAGAGCTTGTCTATATTTTTTAGCCTTCTCTTCCTCCATTCCTTCGAAGTAACTTACTCCAATGAAACAGATTTTAAAGAATTTTGTCATCTTGTCCATGATTTCTTTCAGGGACTCTCTGGCTAAAACTTCTTCCTTGGTACATGGGTCTCCCATATCCTAGGCAATTGACTGATCCTTCCAGACTCATTTTGAGAAGTAAATGAATCCTTATTTGCTTAGGTCAAGCGTTCCTGCCGCTATTCTCATTGCTGAAGCCCATTCATCAATAAGAACTTCTCTGTTTTTGAGATCCAAGTTATCCATGTTGAGCATAAGTCCATATGGATGGATTGGATCTAACTTGATTTCCCGTAAGGCGTTTGATGTATATCTGGCCTGTGAGAACGGTTCCTTGTTCCAACTGGGGGATCCAAAGTTGCGGAGTTGAAATCTTCCCGGTGGGGCATACTTGATCACCTTCTGGTGGGTTGTGTGACCCGAAACTCTCTTGTGGTGGATGTCTTGGTACAAGCTCTCCCGTCTTGAATTCTATGAGATTTAATCCCACAAACGAATCAGCAAGATCTCGCAGATCTTCCAGATTGATTATTTTCATTACTTTGTGGGAAGTACGGGCTCTCCTCGTAAGATTACAATCATTTTTTTCAATCTCCGTCAAAGGTCTTCGGACCTCCTCTGCTTTCCCTTTTTGGTGTAAAAGGGGTTCTGTTTCATAGGACGGTGGTAGCCATCCTCCGTTTCTTCTCCCTGTCGGACTTGGTCTCGACTCCAACTCCTTAACTCGGGTTTGAACATCTCGAAGGTTTTCAAGAATCTCTTCCTGATGTTTAATCATAATCTCCATCTGACTCTGAATCTGATGGATCTGTGCAGGGACATGGTATTGAAGGTAACCATAACGCTGCACTGTCTTCTGAATCTCTTTAAGCTCTTGGGATATCTTAGAAGAAACTGGCTCGATTTCTCGAAAGGTTGGTTCTCTCATCCTAATCATCTAATCCAGATTCTATTGGATCATTGGTGGCTGGAACCTAGACCCGACCACGGTTCAGAACCGTCGGTTAGAAGGTCCAGAACCGTCGGTTAGACGGTTCAGAACCGTCGGTTCGACGGTTCAGAACAGCCGGTTTGACGGTTAAAAAAACATCGACCCTTAACATTAACATTCCTTGACGGTTCTGGTTACGGTTATGAACCGCCGGTTACGGTTCCGATTACAGTTACTGTTACGGTTTGACCCTTACTTTTTAAACAAAATTTAAATATTATTAAAATTTGAAATAAAATGTAAAATGTGTTTGAATGTGTTTTCATCCATGGATTAAATATAAAATAATGTGAAATAAATCCAAGCTCAGATAATTAAAATGTGTAAGATATATTTGTTTGGTTAATATATATAAATTATAACACTATATTTAGATCAACAAGACTCTTATAGCTTAGTGGTTGAAACTAATCATTCAATTTGGAGGTCATGAGTTCAAATCTACACCATAACATATATTTTAAATTTAAAAATGTAAAAAAAATTAAAATAACCCTTGAACCACCGATTAACCGACGGTTCACGGGTTAGCAAAATTATTACCCTTAACCGGCCTTTCTATAGACGGGCCGGTTACGGGTGGACCCTTCGAACCGTTGACCCGGTTAACCAGCCCGTTGACCACGGTCTGGTTCCAGGCTGGTTCAGGGTCGATGATGACCCTTGGTCGGGTCTAACTGGAACCACATCGTCATGTTCAGGATGATCATCTTCCTGAAGTTCGGCTAACTCGAACTGTAGTTTGAGGTTCACTTGATGGAGCCTCTTTGCCATTCTTTCGAGTTTTTTGTAGTAGGTTATGTCGGGTGTGCATAATCATGTTCCTCGTAAAAGTTTCCACTTATGGTTGAAGCGTTGAGCTTCTGCCATATGCTCTTGATTTAGTGCTTCCATTTTTTGGAAGTCCCACCTGTATGAATGACACTTCGAACATGCATTCGGGTCCATAATTTCTTTAATCATCTCCTCCATATAAGTTACAAGTTAATATTCAAGATATTACTATAGTATTTTCAGAATAAACCTAGGCTCTGATACCATTTTGTGCCCAGGGTTAACACCGCTTGACCGAACTACTGTCGGATGCTCATTCAGTTTTTACGATGGCTCCTCACAACCAACCACTCGGTCTAAACCGTGGTATCTATTAGAGAGTCCTTCAGCAATAGCCAACACAACCTTATTTCGTTTCCTACGTAGGGCGTAAAGTGCAACCACCACCACAAGTGGTACCTATCAGCTTGCAAACACAGGACTCTACAACAGGACCTGAACCCTGTAGCAGAGCCTAGGTATTCCCTACGGAGATCTATGCTTCGTGATTGCAAAAAAAGAAGAAGTTAAATGCCAATTTTTATAAGTATAAGGATATAAAAGATAATTAAATATTATATAGAGACTTCTTTATAAGTAAAACAAAAGCTTAGGGGTAGATGCAACTCACCAAACCATCGAGGGGTAAAAGAGTCATAATAAAGCACCAAATTGATTTGACATTTTGAAATTGGACATATTTGATTAAAAATTTATCAAACTTGGATTTTTCTGCACTATTATTTTTTCTCAAGTAGATTATGTTTCCCGAAAGGGTACTTCCTTATAATTTCCCTTTTATATTTTGGGTTTCATATGAGATTCTGACATATTACCGGCTTAACACCCTTCTGATGAGCAGGCCTCATTATCAACACAATAATATTCTGGATTCAGGAAAAATTTCGAAGAGATGGCACACTTTTGTAGGGTCTGATATGGAAGAATTGTATCAATTTCTTTTTTTTTATAATGCTGTTCTGTGAAAGCAATTTTTCTTTCTGACGGGATGAATTGTTCTTGTTGGCGGATTGTGTGAATTATGTCATTCTGATGTTTGTTGTTTATGCTACCTAAAATTTCAGAATATTCAATTGACTTCACCTGTTATTTCTGAACAATAAATTAACAGATAGAAACCCAGTGGATTCTCTATGGCCGACTTTAAACTTTGCTGGTGTTGTATTGATAAGCAATTTTTGCTACACGAACTGTTGTTTGTACTTCCAGTTCTGGTCGAGTTTATAGCTGTGGTCCATCACTTCTACACTTCTACTGCAAATAATCATTATGATGCTTATATGGGGTAAAATTCAATATCTCCCTCCATTTTCAACTCTCGAGTTTAAAACTGTACTGTCCTTTATGTTGTTCATGTCATGATAAGTTTAATTATTTAACTAAAACCACATCATCCTCTTAAATATAATCCTTGTGATTAAATATTCAAATATTTAAGTTTTCAACTTCTTAATACTTCGAAATTTTTACGACTATTTTCTCCTGTTTATTAGAGAATAAATAATAAATTGTCCAATCTTTATAAGCTCGGTCTTTTAGATGAGACGGCAATTCTTCATGGTATCAGAGTGTCTGGCTAACGTCAAGGTTCTGAGTTCAAAACTCGCAAACAATAATTTCACCCACATTAAATATTCACTTGATGAACCTCCCAAAAAAGATGAACAAATTGGCCCACAAGTGAGAGGAATGCTAGAGAATAAATAATAAATTGTATAATTTCTCTATAAGCTCGGGCTTTATATGAGATGACAATTCTTTACGGTTTTCATACTATCTTTGCTGTTTTTTTTTTTTTTTGAAGGAAAAATGTTATAAGGAGACGAGGGTTGCTTCAACCCGTTTAAGTACACTAAACCATTTTGAAATAATCTATCTGTGATCCTCTTGAAATCTCTCAATCTCCCTCCCTACTATCTTACAAAAATTCGCACAACTAAATTCTCAAGCAATATCTAGGACTTATAAACCAATTGCTGAGAGAAAATAGAAAATCCTTGTTAGCAATTGTAGGATCAATCGCTTACCGTTTTATCAATAACTATAGTTAAGGGTAATAGCTCAATATCAATCTTTTCAACTATACACTGGCACAAGCGTCACTTGTTCGACCGATCACAAAGCAGAGACAATTGTTAAACCCCAACAATCCATCCCCCAATAATTGCACTCTCTGCAAGTCATGGGAATCGAATACGGGACCTTGGCTCCGATACCAATTGTAGGATCTAGCGTTTACCGGTTTACCAATAACTATAGTTAAGAGTAATGACGCAACATCAATCTTTTCAACCATACACCGACACAAACGCCACGTGTCCAACCGATCACAAAGCAGATGCAATTGTTGAACCCCAACAACAATTATTTTTGGCCACAATCAGCATCTAACCTTGATAGTAGGGGTGTAAACGAATCGAACATGCTCACAAACTTTTGGACCAACTCGAAAAATATTTGATTCGTAGTCGAAATTCTCAAATTTGAGCCGAACTCGAACATGTTCGAACTTTTTTTGAGCCGAAGTCGAGCCCAAATTACTTTGTTCGATAGTTCGCGAGCCGCTCGTGGACTTTATTAATTTTTTAATATAACATAATAATATTTTAAATAAATATATTTCGTATATTTCGTGTATTTATTTTCGAGTGAATAGTTCAAATAGCTCAAGAACATGTTTGAATCTTTTAGAGTCGAACTCGAACTTTGATTCGAGCCGAACTCGAGCCAAATTTTTAAAACTATTCGAACTTCGAATCGAACTCGAGTTCGAATATTACTATTTCGAGTCGAATTTGAACCTTAAAATTTTCTTCGTATTCGACTCGTTTCAGTTCGTTTATACTCCTACTTGATAACTTCCATTGAGATGTCTAATTGTTCATATTCTTGAAGATAACCTTGTTTTGTAACTTTTTCGAGACTCCATATTCTTTGTTGGTTATTGGGACCTCTACCGAATACATGATTATCTCTACGGCTTATATATGTCAAACTGCTGCCTCACATTTTCCATTTATCTTGGCATGCCTCACATTTTCCGGTCCTTGCAATTAGGGATGGCAACATGGCCGATCTAAGATGGATTTGACCAAATCAGGACCAGCCCGCTACAAAAAACGATCTTAGTTCCGCCAGGCCCCGCCTATATTACCCGGCCCCACGAACACTTGTAACTAAATTAAACAACAAAAAAGGTTCTTCCATCAAAACTTAAAAGTGACAATCACATCAAAATAAAGAGTTATCACTTAAAATACAATCTCATAACACACAATTAATCTTCAAATTGTAGCTCATAACAAAATAAACTTAACTATCGTCACTTCAATTCCTTAAATGACAAAGAAAAATATGAAACAAATTATAATTAATATGTATAGCGTGACAAGGCCGGGGCAGCTTCTGAGAACCTAGGACCCGCCCTACCCCACTTCAAAAACCCATTGACCTTAGACATACAGGGGGTTTAATACGGGATCGGGACATTGTCATCCCTACTTACAATGCCTATTTATGGGGATATAACAATATTTTTCAAGATGCCTGCAATAATTAAAGTATACCTAAAATTAAGTTTCAAAGCTAAAAAAACTAGATGTAATTAAGTACAAAAAAAATTAGTACTATTATTATTTATGATTATTATTATTACAATGAACTACTAAATCATTTTCCATTTAAAGTGACTATATTGAATTATTGATTGAGAACTTCTAACGGAACTAATAAATTATGTGAGTATAATACAAATATTTTTAATATATATTTAATTAAATAACTAACTTAAGATATTTTTCAACTATTTCGTAATCAAAATATTGTCTTTCTATGAATATGTAATGTCAGTTTTTTGAGAAATTGATTTTTTTCATAATAAAGTTAGTGTAATGGAATAATTTTATGTCATGGATTTTCGGGGAGTAAAACTTTTTGATTTATTGATTACGACTATTGGGATGGAGGACGGAGACTCAAATACGAGACTTCCGGATCGTAATATGTGTATACATAATATGTATGCTTGAATGCTTTAATGTTATTGATATATGAAGCATGAGGAGCTTAGAGTAATTACATATGGGGTCATTATGTAATTTTTAAAATACCAAAAATATCCTTATCAAATTACTAAAATACTCCATTTTTATTTAATAAAAATATCATAAAACCTATTATGGTAAATTTATAGCTCATCTACAACTATCAGAATATTTCATCCCCTTTCCAAATTTTTTATAAAATATTTATTTATCTTTATTTATACTTTTGAATTTTTAAATAATCGTATTAGTCAGATATAAAAATTATTATAAAAACTATAAATTTCTAAAATAATTAAAACTTATCATTTTTAAATAATTATTGAAATATTATATAAAAACTTTTCTAAAGTTCTTCATATTTTTACACAGAAATATTTAATACCAAAAAAAATATTATCATATGTATACACATAGTTTTTTTTTGGATAAGACAGTTTATTTAGAAGAGCACTAGAAGTGCTCAAAAATGCGGGATGACAATGTGAGGTACAAAATGTCATAGCGACCAAACAACTCACACGTCAATGTTTATACATAAAAAGGGAAAACGAAGTCAATCATTTACCGAGTACATTTCCAACCCAACCTTTTTATTCACAAACCAAGATCAAAGTATGTCAACTGGTACTATGATACATAGATAGAGACACATAAACACGAAGGGCTACCTTCACAAAACAATTATTTGTAACTGGGAATTTACATTTATTGTCTTTTTAAATGTGTTCATAATTTCCTTATTTGTGCTGCGAAATATAATATAGAAACAACCTAAATTTTTTCCCATTGAAAAATCCTTCATATTCATTTAATAAATCTAAACTAAATTAATGGGGCCAAGTTAGAGTGCCTTTCTAGAGTAAAAAAAACATATATTTTTTAAGTAGTTGATTTGTGATTTGTTTCAATGTTCTAAACATATATTTTTATCCATAAAACTTATATTTATGTATCGCAATATTCAAAATTTGTGTTGAACATATACATTGTGTTGGGAAGCAATAATTATCCCTACTGAGAAAATGATCAAAAAAAATTGAGATGAACCATATATAGCTTTTGATAAAAGCGGCAACCACTTAGTCCTACAATTTATATCATAATCAAGGTTACACGATTATCATGAGTTGCAAAGTAATGCGATTATTGAAATAATGATGATTGTGAATCAATAACTGATCATGCTAGGAGGGCGATAAAACATGGCACTTGGAATGTTGTACGTTTTTAAATATTTGAGTTGAATCATTACCATTAGCTATAATTTTAGTAAAACGATAAGTGTTTTATCGTACACGTTGTTGCTCGATCTATGGAGAACTGAAATGATGAATAAGGATGAATAGTTGAATTTATCTCAATTCTCCCCATATTTGATGATGGAATATAAGATGTGCTTTTAATCTTCTTTACGTTTAATATATATTTTGTAATTAAGGCTGAAGAAATTATCAAATTTTTATATGTTAAAGATTTGCCTCCCATCAAGAACTCTTGGGAGAAGAATTTTGTCTTTTTTTAAAAAAAACAAAAAAAAACTAATTGAGACGATCCATTATTTTCTGTGTTCAGTAGAATAAGTGTTACAAAAAATAAAATAGATGTCATCACAATTTTTTATGTGAAAACCTCCAAATAGAAGGAAAAACCATGAGATATAGTCCAATATAAACTTTCACTATGAACTTGTATTAATTTACAGGACTTTGACATAATATAAGAACTTTCGACACAACACAAGAGTAAAAGACCAAACAGATATGCTATCTCTCTTCAGAATCTTTTCTTGCCTAAAAAATCCAACCTTTCAAACTGAGAATAGGACGTATTTATAGTGGTGATTCTGACAATTAATATGCGTAAAATCCGGACCATGATCTCCTCTGATCCTGACGTTATTGTTTCAAGACATGTCCGAGAAATCCGCCCCCATTATCGCACGTTCGTACGCACCGGGTGATTCGTCCTTTACGTCTGAGTTTCTTGCTACACTTTGACCAGTATGCCGAGCAAGATTCTTCTTGCTCGAGATTCTGCTTGTTCGACGCACGTTTGGTATTTTACCAAAGAAGTTGGTTCATCCTATGACATCACCTTAACCCCTGAAGTAAAGTGAGATGAGAGTATTGAAGTCTCGGTTTATCGCCTTGAGGTAAAATCTGCATTCTGACATGCTCAGGTTTTTTCCTGCCCAATTTTCAAAATATCCCGCGACGTTTGGTTTCCTGAGATATATTATTGGCCGTTGATCGTATATCTAACCGGCGGTTCAGATTTGACGAAGTTCGTATGGTCCCCATATAAATACGTGACCCCCTCCTCGTTTTTTTCTCACTTGCTTCTCTCTGCTTCCGAGCTAGTATGAAGTGACCGAGAACTCTTTTTTCTTTTAGAATTTCTAGCACCCGATTAATCAGTATGTCTTCCTCGTCAGACGACTCATCTATGCGAGAAATAGATGAGTATGATACTTATATGGGAAAAGGGGCTCCCCATCTCCCTTCTTTGCCTTCCTCCTCGGATAGTGAGGAGACACTAAGTATTTCTGACTCCTCGGCCATTCGAGGGGAGGATGAGCAAGATGCTATGGAACATGGCTTGGTTGTTTTAAGGTCCCTTGGTATGAAATCTTTGAATCGAGGGTCCGTACTAGCCAACACCTCTCCCACATCCGAGCCAGATGGGATATTTCTAAGGATACTTCTATCATTGCTCCTTCCTCAGGGTCACGCCCCCACTTGCCAGGTTGTTTTCCTTTCTATAGACAAAATTCGAGGGGGCTTGCGTTTTCCTATTCCTAACTATTTTACTGTTTCGCTCAGCCAACTGTTCCCCAACAGCTATAGGCTGTTGGCTGGTTTTTTCGTTGTTCTTTCTTATTTGGGTTTCACCCGCACTCCTAAGTTATTCCATTGTTTCTTTCAACTCAACAAATAGG
This sequence comes from Haberlea rhodopensis, assembly GCA_907163345.1. Lineage (NCBI taxonomy): Eukaryota > Viridiplantae > Streptophyta > Magnoliopsida > Lamiales > Gesneriaceae > Haberlea > Haberlea rhodopensis. The sequence continues at coordinate 87,020 of CAJQUN010001124.1, read as the reverse complement.
AGGTTGGTATTTTTTACTTTTCTTCCAAAAAGGGGGTCGATTTCCTTAAGAACTACCCCTCTTACATAAGAATTGGAAGAAATTCTACTTTTTACTCGTCTCAGCCTTGGGATGCCCCATGCTGTGGAGGGAAAGTCTCTCGAGGGCCAAATCCATAAAGGGTCTCATCGAGAAAGAACAGTATTTATCCGTTCGTCGAAAACTTGGCAACCAGTGTTATGACCTGGCGTAGCTTATTGATGACAGACTACTGTACTTGTTCTTGCTGAGCCCGGAGGGCGCATCGTTACGCATGCCTCTCGGTGAGTGACTAGAGCATCTTCCCCTTCCCGTCCATAGTAATTATCGCCATGACTAACCTAGCTGTGCCTTTTGTGCATAGGAGAAAATGGACATATCCAGATGCTCACCAATCTGAAGGGTAAGACCTCGAGAGCAAAGCTTTAGGGGCAATCCTCGGGATCAAAGGATCCAGCACCCTCTGTTGTAGAACCTCTTCCGGTGATCACCCCAACTGACCAACCCAAGGGAGAACCCTTGGTTACTCACCCTCGTACGAGGGCGGCGCCCGAGGGCCAGGGTTCTTCCTTCAGAACCCCTGAACCCCGGGCTTCATCCCAACCGACACCTTATCCTGCTCCAAGCAACCTTCGCCCTGCCCCCCAAAAACACGTTCCCATTGGGACTATTCCCCTCATGTTCATTCCATGAAAAAACCTGACCCCAAACCTATCCATCCTCTCTTTCTCCCCCCAACAGTCCATGCAGAAAGCTTCTCGGGGAGTTAGTTTTCAGCAATTTGGGAACGACTTCTCTACTTCTCTTGTGAAGGCAAGTTCAACCCCTTCCCTCGAAATTTTTTTCGGCAAGTATTTTTGTTCATGCTCCTTATCCCTCTGTATTTTAATGCAGGCCCACATGATGGTGGGAGAGCTCCTAAACAGATTCCACTCCATTCAGGTGGAGAACGCTGCCCGGCACAAGGAACGGGAGCAGTTCCAACATATGTGTGAGAACTTATAGAAGAATATGGCCCTTCCCAGGAGCAGTACAAATCTGACAAAAAAGCTCAGGAAGTGGTCCAAAAGGCTCTCGAGGAAGAGCAAAAAAGTCCGATGAATTGGGGGAAGAAAGTGGCTGATCAAGAAGAGATTAATAAGACTCTATCTGAGCAATATGCTCAAGAGAAAGCTTCTTTTGAAGCTCGGGTAGAGGAAATCTGACTGAAAAGGAAGTCCGACTTTCTGATGTCCGAGGAGTACGATGACACGGTGTCTGGCCGCATCTCCAAATTCTTTGATCATGGGTTTGAAGCTTGTGCTTGCCAATTTGAGGTGAAGGGTTATCCACCCGAGGGCACCTCTTCGGACTTTTTGGACCAAGAAGCAGCCATGACCAGTCTTCCTGATGAGCTGAATGACAGAGTATGACTTTTTTTTTTCTTCATTTTTTTTACTTGCATCTGTAACCTTTTTCGTTCATGAAGGTACATTTTCGCCATTTCTTGTCTAGATACATTAATAAAATAACAAACAAGCTCGAACATCCCGAGCATAACAACTTAGGCAATTTTAGGTTAAAACATGGACCAAATGTCACAATCCCATGAAATAATAGAGTAAAATTCTGAACAAGCTCGAACATCCTGAGCGTAAACACTTAGGTAATTTTAGGTTTAACCATGAACCAAACATCCCGATCCCATGAATAAACAAATAAATTTCGGACGAAGTTCGAACATACCGAGCATAAATACTTAGGCAATTTTTGGTTTAAACATGGACCAAATATCCCGATCCCATGAATAAACGAATAAAATTCCGAACGAAGCTCGAACATCCCGACCATAAACACTTAGGCAATTTTATGTTTAATCATGGACCAAATATCCCGATCTCATGAATAAACGAATAAAATTCCGAACGACGCTCGAACATCCCGAGCATAAACACTTAGGCAATTTTAGGTTTAAACATGGACCAAACATTACGATCTCATGAATAAATGAATAAAATTCCGAATGAAGCTCGAACATCCCGAGCATAAACACTTAGGCAATTTTAGGTTAAAACATGGACCAAACATCCCGATCCCATTAATAAACGAATAAAATTCCGAACGAAGCTCGAACATCCCGAGCATAAAAAGTTAGGCAATTTTAGGTTTAATCATGGACCAAACATCCCGATCCCATGAATAAATGAATAAAATTCTGAACGAAGCTGGAACAACCCGAGCATAAATATTTAGGCAATTTTAGGTTTAAACATGGAACAAACATCTCGATCCCATGAATAAATGAAAAAAATTCCAAACTAAGCTCGAACATCCCGATCATAAACACTTAGGCAATTTTATGTTTAATCATGGATCAAACATCCCGATCCCATTAATAAACGAATAAAATTCCGAACGAAGCTCGAACATCCCGAGCATAAACAGGTGGGTAATTTTAGGTTTAAACATGCCAAGCATCCCGATCCTTTGAATAAACTAATAAAATTCTGAACAAGCTTATACAAAAGCAAACTTACTTTATTAACATCCAAAGCACGCTAACAATCATAAAAACAACAATAAAATTATTATATAAAGTACTTCTTAATGTTGTGAACATTCCATTGTCTTGCCAATTCTCGGCTCATTTGATCTTCCAGTCTATATGACCCTCGCCCGATCACTGCCTTCACTTTGTAAGGTCTTCCCATTTTGGTTCTAATTTCTTTACATCCCCAGCCGGGTTGGTTCTCCGCCATACCAGATCCCCGACCTGAAAAGCCCTTGGTGAAAAAAATTCATGGTTACTATTCACGCGATCGATCGCCATGAGGTCGGTGAGAAACGACGATCGATAGCTAGCTGCGGAAAATTTGAGATTTTATTCATTTTTTGAAGATTTTGTGTCCAAAAGCATAAGAACTCGTCACCCACTATTTAAAGGACCAAGTTTGAAGAATTTTGGGACTTTTTGGCTCATATTTTAAGATCTGAACAAGTGCCTCCTTCATCCTTCATCATCCCACACCATATTCAAACATTGAAGAGCAAGACATCGGGAGAGACGAGACGACGCAACAGTGCAAAGAGTCATCTTCTAGCGTTATTTAGTATTTCTAAACTTTGTTCTTCTTTTATTTTCAGATTTTAATGTTTAACTTGTTGCAAAACATAATTTTACATTGTTATTTGATTATGATTGTTGGCTAAGTTTTGTTGTCAAGCTAGGGGATCCCATGTTTGAACCTATAATTTAAATTAAGGTTTTGATTGATTCTTACAGTTCTTTGTGCATAATTTATTGTTCTCCATCCTTATAAGGGATTGATCACCTTTGAATGATATTATATTGTGATTGACTTGACCATACGATATTGCAATACGATCTAATAAATTAGGTTGTGGGTTTAGATTGAGATGGACCAAGTAAAATCGAACACATGTGTGATAGCAATAGATTTACCATAATCGAATGCTAGTAACTTTTATAGATCTTTACTCAATATTGATTATTCAATAAGGAAACGTGAGTAGTTTATTGAAACGTTAATATTAGACTTGTCATAGCTTGAGCAGTGTATAACGAATGCATTAGGAAAACTTGTCACCTTAGAACGTATGAATTTAAATCTTAACTAATAGGTGAATTATGAGGGATTACATGGGTGTACCGAAGTCTTGATAATTATATCTACTGATTCTCTACACTCTTTACTACTTGTTGGGTTAGATATCGTGTCATTAGTCAATCTCATATAATTCTCGTTAGTTGGTAAGTGTGATTTTTACACTTATTTTGCATGATTTATGTGTGTTTTATTATGATTCTTGGACGCTATTATGCATTTTCGTGTTGTTTTTATTTGTTCCAGGAATAAAGGTAAAAATGCATAAAAGTGGAGGATTTGAGCTAATTAACGATGAAAATGATCAAACCAAGAGAACATGTCGAAGAAGGACAAGAATTGAGTTTTGTAAAAAAAATAAATCATGGTTACTGTTCACACGTCGCCATGAGGTTGGCGATCGATCGCCGGTGGCAGAAAAAAATGGTGATCAATCGGTGAGAAACGGCGATCGATCGCCAGCTGCGTAAAATTCGAGATTTTATTCCCTTTTTGAAGATTTTGTATCCAAAAGCATAAAAACTCTTCACCCACTATTTAAAGGACCAAGTTGGACGAATTTTGGGATTTTTTGGCTCATATTTTGAAACCTAAACAAGAGCCTCCTTCATCTTTCATCCTTCATCATCCCACACCATATTCACACCATTGAAGAGAAAGACATCGGGAGAGACAGGACGACACAGCAGCGCAATGAGTCATCTTCTAGCGTTATTTAGTATTTCTAAACTTTGTTCTTCTTTTATTTTCAGATTTTAATGTTTAATTTGCAAAACATGATTTTTCATTGTTATTTGATGATGATTTTTGCTAAGTTTTGTTGTCAAGACTATGAGATCCCTGTTTGAACCCATAATGCAAATTAAGGTTTTTGATTGATTCTTACAATCCTTTGTGCATAATTTGTTGTTCTTCATGATTTTAAGGAATTGATCACCTTTGAATAATATTATATTGTGATTGACTTGACCATACGATATAATAAATTATGCCGTGGGTTTAGATTGAGATGGACCAAGTAAAATCGAACACACGTGTGATATCAATAGATTTAACAAAATTGAAGGCTAGTAGTTTTCATAGGTCTTTATTCAATATTGATTGTTCAATAAGGTCACGAGAGTGGTTTATTGCGACATTAATATTAGACTTGTTATAGCTTGAACATAGTATAACGAATGCATTAGGAAAACTCATTACCTTAGAACGTATATATTTAAATCTTAACTAACATGCGAATTATGGGGGATTATCGTTGAGCACCCCATAAGCCTATTTTCAAACAACTTCTCAACTATTGTAGCTACTCCCTAGACTTGGATCAAAATGTCTTTATAAGCTTGTAATGTTAGGCCTTTGGTGTCGGTTACAAAGAAAAGATAGGATAAGCTCAAAGAAGAGATAGTATAATCTTGTAACATTCATATTTCAGCACATATCAAGCTTCTCTTCTAATTTTTTTCTGGCCTTGACCACGTTGGGTCTTATTAATATAATATTTTGTTAATGCTCTTTCTTTCTTCTTTTCCATTTTCTCATTCATAACATTTTTCATTAAGCTCATCAAGATATAAAAATTTATGTGCAATAAATGAGATTCATTATATTCTATTAGGGTGATGATAAATTTTTCATTTTAGGCTCATAATAGGGTATGTATAATGAATTTATCAATAAATGTTGAATGAAGGTCTAATTATATGCAACGTATATACCATTCTTTTTTCAATAAAGCTCAAATTGGGATACTAGAGATTGATATAGACTAGGTAAGCTTGAAAGGCTCAAACGTTTCAAAAATTGTCTAGATCATTTCCAAGTAAAGTTTATAATTATAAAATTTCACCTCAAAATGTCATTATCAAATAGGTTCTAGGGTACTCTAAGATGCTCAAGATAAATCGTCAGGTTCACAACAATTATCACTATTCAATATGCAATCCACAAGATCATGACTCAATGTGCTCAAAGTATTCCTCATTTTTAACATATTAACTCAAAATAGGGTATTCACATACAAGCTCAATAGTTTTCAAGACTCAAGTCGACATGCAAGATGAGATCAATATCATCATGGAATCGTAGCCACTACTATGATTCATTCTTTTCTCAAATTATGAACTCATTTTTCAGAAAAAATTTCGTTGGTGCTCAAGAAACAACAAAAAATCTACAATAATCAGCTAGCAAAACTAGAGACGGTAACAACGTGCAACAGTAATAACCTACTACTCCGATAAACTTAAATATTGCATTATCCTCAATGTAATAAGCATGGAAAATAAGACAAGAAAATATATGTGACAAATACCGTCAGTAGTCGTTGTCCACCTCCTCGTGTGCTAATGGGGAAGATGGTTAGAAAGCATTAGAAGCTCGCAATGAGTCACTCACCAAAATCAAAAATTCAAAACAAAATTAAAAAAAACGGAATTCAAAAATGAAGATAAGGGAAAATAGAAAGTTCTTGATTTATAGTCTCAAGCTGGACTTTTTACCACTTCAGCTCAAGTGTCACAGTGGACAGTGGTGGGATAACTTTCGTCTTCCACGTGGTAGTGTCTCAACCACTTTTCTTTTACCGTGAACAATGCCCCTTTCTCATCTCTCACCTTTATAGTGTCGGTTGGTAAAATATTGACCACTTTGAAAGGTCCAGCCCATGGTGAGTCCGACTTTCTTGGAAACAATCTCATTTTGACTCGATTCATTAAGACCTACTATCCCTCACATAATTTACCTTCCTTGGGATGAGATTGTGATGCGATCATCACCTTCTTCTTGCCATTGTTTTTCACCTTGCTCCCAAGCTCGGCTTCCAACTTCTCATTGTTCTTAACCTGTGTCGCATCAACATATAATTGATCAATAATATTGATATTAAAACTTCGGTGCTCGGTGTGTGTAGTGTTCAAAGTTTTGAACATATAAAAGATGACTTGATCCTCTCCTACACAGAGGATCAACTTCCTCACTTGAGCATCAATTAGTGCTCTTACCGTTGCTAAGAATGGCCTTCCTAGAATCAATGGCATCTCAGCATCTTCCTTCATATCCAAAACAATAAAATCCACCAAAATGGTGAATTTATCAACTTTGATTGGCACATCCTCCACGATCCCTTGTCGGTACTTGATGGAATTGTCCGCCATTTACAGTGACACCCTGACATGTTTTAGCTCTCCTAAATTGAGCTTCCTATAAGCAGATAAAGGCATCAGATTTGCAGATAAAGGCATCAGATTTACGCTTGCACCCAAATCACGTAAAGATTTATTAAATGAAGTAGAATTTATTTTGCAAGGTATCATAAAACTCCATGGATCCTTTAACTTTGGAGGTGAATCATTTTTAATGATAGCAGAACACTCCTCAATTAAATTTAACGTCTCATGCCCTCCCAATTTCTGCTTATTTGACAATATCTCCTTACTTAATTAACAATTCGGTATTGAATGAAACTTTATGAAGACCACTAACTTTAGATTAAATAACCTAAAGCTATCACTCGTGTGCGATTTTATCTTTCAATCTAATCTTAAACACACGTCATGAATTACTATAATTTTATCTTTCAATCTCAATTATAATAACTAGAATCATCCAAATGTGGCCAAACCTTCAAAAGAATTAAGTATAATAAAACATTCACATAGAAGATGTAGGAATTCAATCATAATATCAAAGTAAAAACTATGTTTAAGATATGTCTCAATCATAAAAAACACAACAAATCCATTCATTCAAAACTAAAATAGAAAAGTAAGAGCAAACTCCCAAGTCGATTTCATTCGTTGATTCTCGATCCTTGCCTTGCTTCTTTCTCGGTCGTGCTCCTAGATTATCTTGTTGACTTGTTCCAATTCCTAGGAGTAATTTAAGGTGGATTATGGATGGTGGTTGATGGTGATATGGAAGATGGAAGATGTAGGCTTAATCCTAGGTCTAAAAATCTCTCTTCAAGTCTGATTTTCGTGCCCAATTTATAGAGGAAATGGAATATTAAGCTTCCTTGTTGGACACAAACTCTATAAGGAATTTATTTTTCAGTAAACTCTTCCGGGTGATCGATCGAGCAGTGTGACCGATCGATCGAGGAAAATTCTTGGTCGAGCCGATCGATCGAGACTTGAGGCCGATCGACCGAGAAATCTGATTTTTTTTTAATTTTCTTCCTGTCTTCGACGTGTTTGCTTGGTTTGGTCCTCTTTCATAATGTTTGGCTAATTTCCTCTACTTTTATGCATTTCAACATTGATTCCTGAAACATACAAATCTATACAAAAAAAGCATAAAATTATCCAGGAATCAATACTAAAACCATTAGAAAATCACATTAAATATGTGTAAAAACGACACTTATCAACTCCCCCAAACTTATCACTTGATCGTCCTCGATTAAGCTTTAAAATCACAAGGTAGAGTTCATTCTCGATACTTGAAACAAACTATTTCATGATTTTCATTATTCTCAGAAATCTCATACACACACATACAAAAGTTGAACAAGACATTATTTCTCCGAAGTCAAGCAAAACATCTCAAAATCAGAATGTGCGTGTGTGATATTGTCAATTTCAAGTTTCATGCACATATTCAAGATCAAATTATGTTAATCAACTCAAAGTCGAGATTATCATCAAGCATCTCATATGCCTATTTTCAAACATCTTCTCCACTAACAATAGTTACTCCCTAAACTTGGATCAAAATGTCTTTTTAAGCTTGTAATGTTTGGCATTTGGTGCTGGTTTCAAAGAAAATATAGGATATCACAAAGAAGAGAGTATATCATGTAAATTTCACTTTTTTGTAGCACATGTTGAGCTTCTCTTCCTTTTTTCTAGCGTTGGCCACTTTGGGTCTTATTTATATACTTTTTTCTCAAGGTTCTTTCTTTACATCTTTTCTTTTTCTCTTTTTCTCATTCATCAATATTTTTCAATAAACTCATTAAGATATAACAATTCACGTGCATCGAACGAGATTCATTACACTCCCTTAGGGTAAGGATATTTTTTTTTTCATTTAGGCTCATATAAAGGTAGGTATAATGAGTTTGCCAAGAATGTCGAATGGGGTTCTAATTATAAGCAATGCATATACCATTCTTTTTTCAATAAAGTTCAACAGTGGACACTAGCGATTAATGTATACAAAGTAAGCTTGAAAGGCTCAAACACGTCAAAGATCGCCTAGATCATTTCCAAGTCAAGTTTGTAACTATAAAATTTCGTCTCAAAGTGTCATTATCAAATAGGTTCTATGATAACTTTAAGATGCTCAAGACAAATCATAGTTCACAAAATTATTCACTATCCAACATGTAATCCACAAGATCATGACTCAATGTGCTCAATATATTCACCATTCTTGTCATGCTAACTCAACAAAGGACATTCATGCACAAGTCTCACAATTCAAAATTCAAGTCCATATGCATAGTGAGATCAAAATCCTCATTGGATAGTCACTACTATAATTCATTATTTTCTCAAGTTTGAACTCGTAAAAAAATTTTAACCCAAAATAATAGGACTATTCAAGTGTCAATTAAGCACATAACATGTAGATTAACCAAGTAAAACATGCAAGCCACCCCCTCAAACTTAAATCAAACATATTCCTCAATGTTTAAAAGAATCAAAGGGAAATAGTAAAATCCCCTGATCAAGACGTTTGCATGAGGGTTGAGGAAGATTGGCTTTTGAAAGATCCACTGTTGTAGGGGTTCATCGCTCCAACTGAGTACATAGTAAGAGAAGAAATCAAATGGTAAAATAGTCAATTTGAGAGAACAAAATTCAATAGCAAAATGATACGCTTGGGTTGCCACCCAAGAAGCACTGATTTATAGTCGTCGGCTTGACCATCAGAAGCAACCATCAAAGAGTGGCTGCCGCCCATAGTAAGTATCATATGATACCACAAATGTGTCTTCATTCAGTATGCCCTAAAGATTGGCATGATTTGAACAGTGTAAGCTCGTCGCTCCAACAACTTTTGGTTTGAAGTGGCAGGCATGGGAGAAGGATTCTATTTTCGGCTTTGTCTCTTGGAGGATATAGTGTGGCGAATTTGGGATTGATGGGAAGAATGGGTCCTCATAAGGTATAGAACATGGAACCATCGATAATCTCATAACAAAATTCTCAAAAATCAGCTCATCCTCAAACTTCACACTCGGCTCATCTTCCATTGGGAATTCCTCGGATACTTCTACCAATGTAGGCTCAATTACTGTAGGCGGCTTGCATTCCCTTGAATCTTCCACACTAATAGGATCACTCCCCCAAGCTTGGTTGGTTGAGTGTCATCATGAAACCCAACTTGATTTATCTCCTCTTGATTAGTAGGCCTCGTCTCATTCGCTTGGCAGCTCACAAATAATGTTTCCATGAGGATCGTCATTTGCTGCTCCAGACGACGCATTGAGTTGGTATGACTTGCAATCCTTGTCTCACATGATGCCATAAATCTAAGTAACGTATCCTCTAAATGAGCACTGACTTCTGCAGAACTGTCATTCGTCTCTCCATGATGTTCAAGTGGTGGGTCTATAAAATGAGGGTCGTGAGACTATGGTGTATTGGTGGTTCCAACCCTATAGTGAAGGATTACAATGCCACTGGTAGTCGAAGTTTGCCATATCATTAAAGAAGTGCAATACACCGTCTTCATCTATATCAACCAAAGGACTACCAGTTTCCAAAGCTCCGTTGAATACCCATCCTCGTGTGTCCGCATCAAAACCACTGAAGAAATATTGCAGGCGAGTGTAGTTTGGAAAGTCATGATACCGGTACGTGTTTGCCAAATCAATGAATCTCTCCCACGCTGTATAGAACGGCTCTAAGGGTTGTTGGACAAAGCTTGTAAAGACTTGTGGATGAAGCATCCCAAGTACCTTGCAAGACAACTAATCTATTCTGATACTACTTTAAACTAGTCATCGGCAACGGCGCCAAAAACTTGATCGTGATGTATTTAAACAATAAATTCAGTGTAGCGCGATTATACCACAAGTGCACGGTTGTCAAGTTTTAGTATATTAGATTAAAAGTATGAGTGTCGAACCCACGAGGACTAGAAAATAAGTATCAAATTTAATTATCTTAACTATATTTAACCTTCGAATATTTAACGAGAATTATACTATATTGACTAATGACACGATATCTAACCCAACAAGTAGTAAAGAGTGTAGACAATCAGTATAGATAATCATCAAGACTTCGGTTCACTTATGTAATCCCCCATAATTCGTGTATTAGTTAAGATTCAAATTCATACGTTCTACGGTGGCGAGTTTTCCTAATGCATTCGTTATACTATTGTCAAGCTATAACAAGTCTAATATTAGCATTGCAATAAACTACTCCCGTGTTCTTATTGAACAATCAATATTGAATAAAGATCAATGAAAACTACTAGCCTTTGATTTTGGTAAATATGTTGTTATCACTCGTGTGATCGATTTTACTTGGTCCGTCTCCCCACAGCCTAGTTTATTGTATCGTATTGCAATATCGTATGGTCAAGTAAATCACAATATAATATCATTCAAAGATGAGCAATCCCTAAAAGCATGAAGAACAATAAATTATGCACAAAGAATTGTAAGAATCAATCAAAACCTTAATTTAAATTATGGGTTCAAACATGGGATCCACTAGTCTTGACAACAAAACTTAGCCAAAAATCATCCTCGAATAACAATGAAAAATCATGTTTTGCAACAAATTAAACATTAAATCTGAAAATAAAAGAAGAACAAAGTTTAGAAATACTAAATAACGCTAGAAGATGACTCCTTGCGCTCCTGCGTCGTACCATCTCTCCCGATGTCTTGCTCTTCAATGGTTTGAATATGGTGTGGGATGATGAAGGATGAACGAGGCTCTTGTTTAGGTATGAAAATATTAGCCAAAAAGTCCCAAAATTCATCCAACTTGGTCCTTTAAATAGTGGGGGAAGAGTTCTTATGCTTTTGGACACAAAAACTTCAAAAAGGGAATAAAATCTTGAATTTTCCACAGCAGGCTTGACGCCATTTCTCACCGATCGATCGCCAACTTTTTCTGCCACCGGCGACGATCGATCGCAGATCTCATGCCGATCGATCATGTGAATAGTAACCCTGATTTTTTTTTTTTACAAAACTCAAATTCTTGCCCTTCTTCGACATGTTCGCTCATCGTTAATTAGGTCAATTCCTCCACTTTTATGCATTTTTACCTTTATTCCTGGAACATACAAAAACAACACAAAAACGCATAATATCGTCCAAGAATCATAATAAAACACACATAAATTGATAGAAAAATATGTGTAAAATCACACTTATCAGTGAACCCTCCGATTATAAGAGTTAGTGATCCTTATCTTGTACATCTCAGTGCGTGCTGCTGCTTTTTCTCTCAATAGGTCCATCTCATACAATTCTAACCTTCTTGCAAGCTCGCTCCTTTCGGGATCATGATATTGTACCCGAAGAGATTCTACATTGACCTCAACGGGAATCAGGGCCTCAGAACCATAAAACCAGGCTATATGGAGTTTCCCCTGTAGATATTCGTGGTGTAGTTTGGTATGCATAGTAAACCAGGTAATTCATCAACCCATGCTCATGTCGCTCCTTCCAACCTTGTTTTAATCTCGTGTAATATGATCTGATTCGTCACCTTAGCTTGTCCGTTGGATTGACGATAAGCTACCGAGGTAAATACTTGTGTAATTTTCATGTCCTTGCACCAAACCTAAACTCTCTTCCCCTGAAATTGTCTTCCATTATTTGAGACCAATTTTCTCAGAATTCTGAACCGACATACTTTGTTTTTCCATAGGAACTTAATCACTTCATCCTCGGTGATCTTGGCCAGGGGCTCGGCTTCCACCCACTTGGTGAAGTATTCAACAGCGACTAAAATAAATTTCCTTTGTCCAGTTGTTGGGGAGGAAAAGGTCCCACAATATCCAGTCCCCATCGATCAAAGGGACAAGAATTGATGTTGCTATTAAGGACTTCTGCTGGTAAATGCGATAAATTGGCATGCTTCTTGCAATTATTGCATTTTCTGACGATGTCCTCGGTATCTATCTTCGTGGTAGACCAATAATACCCAGCTCGGTTTGCCTTTTGGTATATCATGTTTGCACCAAGGTGGTTCCCACAACAACCTTCGTGAATTTCTTTCAACAGGTATTCTCCTTCTTTCTTAGAAGAACAATGTAAAAAAGGGACTGAGAAACCATTCTTGAATAGTTTTCCCTCCAACAACACAAACCGTTTCCCTATTCTTTTAACCCGAGCTACCTCTCTTGGATTAGAGGGTATGTCATTGCTTTTTAAAAATTTAATGATATGTTCTCTCCAATCTCCCATTATGCATGGCGCAAGACTCATTATACTATTGACAGATGTATGGGAGATAAAGAGCTCTTGTACCAGTACACTCATCTTTTTCCACTCATGAGTTGAACTGACCATATTAGCCAATTCATCGACTAGGTTATTCTCCTCTTGGGGGACTGGTGTCAATTTTACTTCTTGAAACTTACACATCAGTGCCCGAGCGTATTTCCTTAGCGTTTCTTCCTTCACCTTATAAACACCATTCATGATCATGGAGTCCATAAACACTGTTACCTTTTGAACTCCCGTGTCAAGTGCTATTAAGTGCCCCGAAATGAGAGCCTCGAATTCAGCTTCATTGTTTGAGGAATGAAAGCCGAATTGAATGGCTACATTTATCTCTTCCCCTTCGGGACAAATCCTGGAAGAGGATATCAATCTTTAAGACATAGTAGTTCACGTCCGGCGGTGGAGTCTACTAGTTGATAAATCCTCGGAAGAGGATATCAATCTTTAAGACAAACCTTGTTTACATCTCGGAAATCTACACACACCGCCTTTTTTTCCTGATTTTGGCACAATAACCACATTTGAGAGCCATGTTGGAAAACTGCTTTTCCTGATGTGGCCAGCATTTGGTATTTCCCCTACCTGCTGAGCAATAATGACATCATTCTCAGGTCCAAAATGTCTTTTCTTCTGTTTAATGGCTCGAGCATCAGGCTCAACATTGAGGTGATGCTCGGCAACCTCCGGCTGTACTCCAGTTAAGTCAGCGGTACTCCATGTGAACACGTCCACATTCTTGTTCAAACATTCAATTACTCGTTCTTTCAATTTTGTTTTCAACTGAGAACCCACTTTTGTTGTTTTAGTCGGGTGACCCAATCAATAGTAAGAAACTCCTCAACTGGGGCCATTCTCTCATCGACCATCTCATCCTAGTCTCTCATTCTTTTACCACGTGCTCCTAGGTTCTAGTCCTTCTTTTTCAACTTTTCATGTTTCAGCTCCTGAACATAACATTTCCTAGAGGAACTTTGATTTCCTCGAACTTGTCCGGCCTCCTCACCCACAGGGAATTTCATCGTCAAATGATAGGTGGACGCCACTGCTTGAAATGCACTCAGGGATGGTCGTCCCAAAATTATGTTGTATGAAGAGGGGGCATCCACCACCAGAAAATTAATCATCTGTGTCTCCGTCTTCGGTTCCTCTCCCAACGTGACAGCCAATGAAACTTCCCTACCGGGCTTACAACTTCTCCAGCAAATCCATGTAAAGAAGCATTTACCATTTGAATGGGCATGCTTCCCAACTCCATTTAGACCAACGTGTTTAAGAATAGCACGTCGGTCGAGCTTCCAATGTCAATAAAAATTCTTTGCACATTGTAGTTGGCTACTGTGGTGAGATAACCAACGCATCAACGTTGGGAAATTGCATTCCTTGTAGATCCTCGTGCCCAAATGCAATTCACGGTCTTGTTAGAATACTCTCTAGTGTGATGGACATGACCTGCAACTTCCGAGCATAACTATTCCTTGCTCGGTTAGAATCTCCTCCTGACACTCCTCCAGAAATCATATGTATAGTTCCTCGATTTGGTACGTTAACGGGAGTCAGCTCGCCTACCGCTTGAACATCATTTTCCTCCTATCTTTCTCCTATAACTGTCCATGGTACAGGTCTAGGAACTCCTCTCCCTGGATTTGCATTATTTCGAGGGGGAGGATTATTGAAGATTGGTCCATCATTAGGTTCTTGTCTTCCCCAAGATCTGTTTGCTCATCTCCATCGGTAAAATTCTCCTCGAAATGTCCTCATCGCCCTCTCTTTGGCACTCTTTGATTCATGGACACCTCTCTAGGAGAGGTATTGCTCGAAACTCTTTCTCGGTTGTTCCAAATGTTTATCCCTCCGTCTTAGCTCATTTCCAAGTTTGGCCTCTTTTCTTTGTTTCATATTCTGGGCTTCTTCTAAGTTGATATATTTAGAAGCCCTTCCTAACAACTCGTCGTAGTCAGATGTAGGTTTTTTGGCTACTAATCTGAACATATCTCCTTCTCGTAGCCCTTGAGTAAAGGCGCTGACGAGTATCTCTGATGTGACGTGAGGAATGTCGAGGCATGCTTGATTGAATCTTTTAAGGAAGTCCCGAATTGACTCTTTTTCCAGCTGTTTAAGCTCGAACAAGCTGAGGATATTCTTTTGCAACTTCTGTTGCTCGCGAATTGATGTAAGAACAATGAGCTAAACTTCAGAAATGTATCTATGATCCCTGGTGGCAATTGATTGAACCAGGATTGAACTGCTCCTGCTAGGGTGGTCAGAAAACCCCTACACTTCATCCATCTGTAAGTTGGTGAAGCAGTGAAGCATTCTCAAAATCATGATAAATACTCCTTAGGGTTTTCGTTGCCATTATAATTTCCCACATTTAGGGTTCGGAAATTATATGGTAAGGGTGCCCATCCATCTTGTTGTGCATCCGCTGCAACTCATCTTTTAGATCCTCCATCTGATGGTGCAGAGTTTTGTTATTCTTCTATCCTATTTGACTGGATAGGTCATCAACCTTCTTACTCTCCTCTTCCTGTTCTTCTGAAGAAGTCAAATCTTCTTTTTATTTGTTCTTCCTTGCTCGGGCGGGGTCATAAATTACTTCATGACCTCCCTACAGTTTTTGCAATAGCCTCAGTAAATTGTTCCATTGTTATTCCCATAGTGGGAAATGCCTGGGGATTAGCTTGAGGAACATTTTGTGCTGATTTCACGTCATCCTCCTCCACTTCACGTAGTGGAGATGAGTATGAAGAGGGATTTTGGATATATCCCCTAGAACTATGTCCTCTACCCTTGCTCCTTGCCATTTTTCTTTCTCCCCGTAAAATTTTTCCCTGCTTCAACGTCTTAGCTCGATACCCACAGACGGCGCCAATGATGCGATCCATTATTTTCCGTGTTCGGTAAAATATGTGTTACAGAAACTAAAATAGATGACACCATATTTCTTTTACGTGGAAAACCTCGAAATAGAAGGAAAAACCACGGGACCTAGTCCAGTATAAACTTTCACTATGAACTTGTATGAATTTACAGGACTTGGACACAATATAAGAACTTTCGACACAACATAAAGTAAAACACCGAACAGATATGATATCTCTATATCTTCGAAGTCTTTTCTTGCCTCAAAATTCCAACCTTTCAAACTGAGACCCATAGAACGTATTATAGTGGTAATTCTGACAATTAATGTGCGTAAAATCCAGACCATTATCTCCTCTGATCGTGGCGTTATTGGTTCAAGACGTGTCCGAGAAATCCGGACCATTATCTCCTCTGATCGTGGCGTTATTGGTTCAAGACGTATCCGAGAAATCCGTCCCATTATCGCACATTCGTCCGCAAGGGTGATTTGTCAGTTATACCTGAGTTTCTTGTTACACTTCGACCAGTATGCCGAGCAAGATTCTTCTTGCTTGGGATTCTTCTTGTTCAGGATTCTTCTTATTCGGCATACGTTTGGGATTTTATCGAAGAAGTTGGTTCATCCTATGACATCACTTATGTCTCTCTATCAATTTATAAATTATAAGGTGAAGAGGTCCTTCTATTTATTAACTAGTTAGATCTAAAAATGTATTATTAAATCAATAAATAAATCACATAACATAAAACCCTATATGTACATATTGGAATGGTAGACAAAATATTTACCTTATTATTATTTATTTATTTTTGATACGGGAAATGCTAAAGATTTTTTTCGTACACCGCGGGACTCAAACGCGAGTCTTTCCAAAGGGGAGTAAACTTTTACCCAGCAGGCTAGACCCGAAGTTTATATTTACCTTATATTAAATCTTTCATTAAAAGCAAATAAGTTTATGGTTCAAAACAATTAATAATGTTTTGATGGACATGTATTTTTAACCCAACATTTTAAATTCTTGTCCTTTTTCTCAATTTCATCGTATTTATACTATGATTTTGTTATGTGACAAAGAGGACGAGACTATTAATCTCATTATTGCACTCTGCGCTAAATTTAATACCCATTATTCCCTTCTGGTAAACAACATAAATACGTTTAAGGCAATGAATTAATCTATGTTAAATTATAATTGGGAATTCATAAGATTTTAATATAAATTCTACATCGTCTTATCTTTTATTTAATTAATGTTTGATATTGTAAGTATATCCCTTTCAAACTGATTAAAAGTTTTCAAATATAAGGGATAATAATTAATTTCCCGTGATTCAATATTATTAAGATATGAAATTTAAGAAAGGCCCACCAATATATATGTGAATATCATCATATATACGGGAAAATTACAAAATCGGTCATGTAAGTTGGTTTCATTGTGCTTTTGATCATCTAGCTAATCACATTGTAGTTTTAATATAATAACTTTGTTTTTGATAATTTTACTACCTTATTTTTCAAAGTATTAACATTATCATATATTACTGACGTGACGAAAAAGGACTAGATTGCAAAATAAGCAAAATATTGCACTAAAATTGCAATGTGCTTACTTACAAGACTAAAATCACAATGAGACACAATGATTCGATAAGGGTTTGACTCAGTCATTGGACAACCTCCTTTTCTCGATCTTAATTCGTATAGAAATTTCGAAACTATGGGCCTTGTTGAAAGTTGAAGTGAAAAGATCTGAATTCATATTGGTCTCGTAGAAGTACTTAGCATAATTAGGTACCATGTGAACATGCCTGAAAAATCTCCGTATGGCTTCTTCGATTTCTCGATAAAGAGAAATATGAATAAAAAGAAATTTTTTTTAATACTTCGTACTATTAGCTAGTGTCCATAAATCTCATAATAAGTTCCTAGTGAACTGAGAGTTTCCCTTGAAAAATAATGTGGTGATCTGGTCGCCTCCAGAGTCACAAAGGACTATCTAAATTGATTCGTTTTTGTCGATGAGCTATCTTACCACAGCCGACTTAACATTGGGAATTGAACCGGAATTTTTTTAAAACTTTAAGGACTAAATCGGGTCACTGAAAACTTTAGGGACTGAACCGGAAATGAACCCAAACTACAGGGACATTTTAGTGTATTATCCTAGTGACTTCACTAATAAAGGAATTATATAGCTTCTTGGGTTGTTACAAGTTCAAGTTATATTAAAAGTTTATACATATAGAAAATAAAAAGGAAAAATATTTAGGCTATCATGATTAGGGATGGATCCAAGGGGAATATCTAACTAACATCATTCTAAAAAAAAAAACATTTTGAAAAAAAAAACAAAAAACAAACAAACAAACGAAAGTAAATTTCATGTTATTATTCTACAAATTAGTTTTATCCCTTCAAAATCTGACCAATTCCCGAACCTCGTGCATAGCAAGAATTTCATGCACTAAGTTTATCCTTTGTATCCCTTCAAAACATGTGTATTATAGCTTAAACGAAATATCTGAATCGTCCGGCCATGGAAGGAGACAAAGTACTATATTTTTAAAATTTTAAGTAAAAGCTAAGTACAAACCCATCCTCTTATTTATAGTACTCTATGGGGGCATAACATTTCTACACACCTCATTTCAATTTAAAACTACGCTCACAACACTATGGGTAGGCCCGCATGCTGTAACAAAGTTGGGTTGAAGAGAGGGCCATGGACACCTGAAGAAGACAAAAAGTTATTAGCTTATGTTCAAGAACATGGCCATGGAAGCTGGCATTCCCTTCCTCCCAAAGCCGGTATGTGATATATCAATCTCACATCGGATATATCGATTATATATAAAATAATTATGTTGTATTTGTACGAAAACCGATTCCACCTAGGGTTATGTATGACTGTTTTATTGGATAATGATCGGTGTAGAGCATTTGAACTACTGAATTATTAAAATATTTGAGTTATACAATTACAAAATAGTCGATACTATGATAAAAAAAAATATACAAGTGCATGGTAGACTTCCAATCTTAATTTTTTGAAATAGCTGAAGTTTAGATCGTGCTAGCTAGTTTTATTGAGAGGTGATGAACCCAGGGATAGACAGATACATTTCATATATACATGCATTTATGCAAGAGACCAACTTAACTTCTTTTTAGTGAGCTGGAGTGTGGATATTTATGGATTTCTCTTATTTGGTATCATAATGCATTGTATGTTTTGTGGTTGTTTTTAATAGGTTGCAAATTTATTTTTTTAAAAAGTTATATTTTATCCTTAAATTTTTTTAAAATTTATTTTTTAAAAAAAGTTATATTTTATCGTTAAATTTTTTTAAAAAAAATTTGTTCCCCTAAATTATAATCGTGGCTCCACTCCTCCTAATTGTATGTATGAGTGTAGGGTTGAAGAGATGTGGGAAAAGCTGCAGGTTAAGATGGACAAATTATTTGAGGTCTGATATTGAGAGGGGAAAATTCAGCTCTCAAGAAGAACAAACCATCATTCAACTTCATGCCTTTCTTGGAAACAGGTGATAAGTAATTAATTGAGTCTTGTACGTACGGATCGTACTTAGTAGTTCTAATTATCCAAGTAGATATTTTTTTATAGTGATGTTTCAACTGTTACACTATTGAATTAATCAGCGGAGGTCAACAAACTTTTGTGAATCTGCGGTTCACTATCTATACTACTACCTATACTGGCATTAGTTGATTACCAAATTTTGATATCAATTTCATCGGAGCTAAGAGGGAACTCTTTCACCTGCATACCTATCAGATAGACTCGAATGAAAACCAGTGCAACTTTTTCGTAATCCTCAGCTTTTTGAGCAATGTATTTTCGTATCATAGCATATATATACCATTATTAAGAACAACTTTCCCTTTGCCAGGAAGCTTCTACTTCTTAAAGCTATTCAGCAACAACTAGGAAAAAGCTTCTCTTTGATAGCAGTAGGGGAGTTCATGATCTTGATTGTAGAGGGAGACTTAAAACTGTGTTGGTTGATCATATAATCATAACTAGTTTGTTTGTGTTTTTTTCCTCTCAGATGGGCTGCGATAGCGAGTCACTTGCCAAAAAGAACAGATAACCAAATAAAGAATCATTGGAACACGCACATCAAGAAAAAATTGATCAAAATGGGAATTGACCCAATGACTCACAAGCCCAAAATCCATGCCTCTGGATGCAGCCAATCCCAAGATTTGGCCAACCTAAACCACATGGCTCAGTGGGAAAGTGCTCGGCTCCAAGCTGAAGCTAGACTTGTCCGCGAGTCCCGAGTCCTATTTCAGCTCAACAAAGCTTCTGCTCCTCCAACAGGGCCGCTGCGGCCTCCTCCACTCGTGCCACCTTGTTTAAACGTGCTAAAACAATGGCAAGAAACATGGACAAAACCTAAAAAGAACATTTTCACATCTGCAATAAGCAGCTTCTTTGTAGGCCACAGTGGGAGCCTTGAATCCCCAACGTCTACATTAATCCCACACGTCGGATTAGTCAGCAAAACCCCAACTATTTTAGACACTAATAACGACAAAAAATCGGGTGAATGCGCAGTTGGAAACCCTAGCAACAACCGCCACTTTCCAGATGAGCTCAAGGCCATTTTGGGGAATTCAGTGGAGCTTCAAGATATCACAAACCCTAATGAAAATCCTGTTTTTGTTGCTGATTCGTCTAGGTTTCCAGGTTTTTTGGATGAGTTTACAGACATCCCACATAGCATTGATTGTGGAGATGCTCCTGATTCTGATATTGGTGATGGTTTGGAGGGGTTTCTTGAAGAGGATGGGGCTAATTACTGGTTAAACGTCATGGATTTCCCTATGGGTTCACAGGCATTCTAAATTATCGAATGTGATAATTGTGTAACTTTGACAAACTGAAGTAATTAATAAGCTTTATTAGGTTTTATTAAGGTACTTAATATGCATATATACCTATTTAGGGTTCTTGCTATTATTTTTTTAAGTATTATGACAATTTAGTCGATGAATAATATTTAGTGGAAATCTTCCATATACAAATATTGGAGCTTTTTTTTATCATTATTTCACGTGCATTCTAAATTTTTATTGTTATAGATTGATATTTAATTTTTATATATTTTTACTATTCCCTTGGAATTCAGTCCGTAGTTTCTTGCTCCAAATACGAATAATTCAAGAAATCTTAAAATTTAATATTTTGTCTTGTGGATATATATTTAAGAACATCAAAAGGTAAATGAATTTCTTAGAATATTTTGCGAGCACATATTTCAATTCAACTCCAAATAATAAAGGAGACAAGTACTTTTTTTTTTTTTTTAGTTTAACAAAATATCCAGGCTTGCGCCTGGTTAATCTTTAGATGATGATTTCGGCTTCTCAGGACCGCCATTAAGTAAATCGAGGGATGTGCACAGATGACAGATTTCTGAAAGAGCGAACCTGACCAGGACAAACCCCATTATACAAGTACTTTTCGTCTCGCCATGGGTGTACAATTCAATAAATTTCAATGTGAACGTAATTTTAAGTATACCAAATTATTGTATAAAGTGTTATTATATTGGAATATATTTTCCCTATCATTTTATTTTGTTATATATATTTTATTTTTTACAAAAAATAAAAGTTTTATGGCAAGTGTTATTTTAAGGAAAAAAATTGTTATTCTTTCGAAAATAAAAGTTTAATTACTATCTTAATCAGATAGTACATTGCATTGTTTGGATTGTTATCACGGGGATTTTTTTCTAAGATTATTTTATGGAATTTTTGTTTTTCCGTTCTATGTACTTTGCAATTTTAGTCATTTTTTTCTTTCTATAAGAGTGCTTATGTGGCATTGAATATATAAATGTCACGTTAGTATAACATCAGCCTCACGCAAAAAAAAAAAAGGATTATTATTGTTTAAAAAACAAAAATAGTGGCTTGAGCTTTAATTTGACAACATAGGTGACCAAAATCACGAAGAGACAAGCATGACAAATATTATAATTTTTCCTTATTTTGTTAATGTTACCCAGGTAAAAGTATGGACTTTGCAAGATCTGACTTTGGCAAGACCTCTACCTCGGTCACCCCAGGTTGGCCTCGAGGAAGATCTTCCACATCGGCCACCCTAGGTCGGCCCCAGGAAGACCTTCAGCTTGGTTCCCAGGAAGGCCTCCAGCTCGTCTTCTCTAGCTCAACCTTCCCAATGTCGGTCTGGCCATTAAGCCCTTTATACTACTTGGTACATTAAAAGTATGAATAAGTCCCGAGCTGCGCTCCGAGGGGAGTCATACCCTTTGCTCCATAAGATGAAGAGATGAACTGGAGGACAAACTCCCAGGCACCCACGACACCTAGTATGATCCCCCATGCTAATGTTATACTAGGCATCATTTGACATGGCCCTTTATGCCATGACCCATTTTACTATAACTCATTTCCTTTAAATAAAAGTAAAAGGCATCATCATTGGCTGTAAAATGTCTTCGAAAGTACTATTTCTCGTGACCACTCGCGGCAGGGATGAATCAAAATCGTTATGGTGGTCATACAAATACAATTTGGCACTTGCCTTCACTTCCATTTGTATTGTGGTTTCTCGACATGGTTCACCGACATGGTTCACCGACATGGTTATAGATGGAGTTGGGTAAGCTGTTGTTCCAGCTCGATTGACAAAGGTCGCGGTTATTGTCACGGAATTTTTTAAAATTAAAAAATAAAAAATATTTAGATAATTTGGATAAATTTTCAATAAACAAAAAATTTGGAAAAAGCTGAAAAAAATAAAAATAAAAATGTTTTGCAACAGCCGCGATGATCGTGAAATCATCATTATATTTATACATTCGTTTCCCTTTTAGCCTGGGAAAATAACCCAGTGACTAATGTTCATGTTATGGAAAGGCCGTTCCGCAATTGGTATTATGAACAAATGCTCCGTAGTTGTCTGCAGAGAGGCATTGCTTCCACATATTGCTTCTTTTGAATCAAACTAATGCTAATAAACGAATCTAATCAACTTTGAAATCTAATTGGTAATAAGAAATCCCAATTTTAAATGTTTCTAGTTATTAATAAAAAAATGGAAACCCTGATCAATAGATTAGCAACGACAGACTCTATAAACTCTTTGGATTAATTCTAACGGAGTATCTTCGTATAATGTAACTAATATTTTTTTATTCAACTAAGTGGGTTCGACTCTATGGATCCTCTCAATCCATACATAAGAAATATATCAATATTTTTTACTGGTTGGTTACATAATGCAATCAGCCTTCTTTACCCGAGTTTGAGATTCGTTATTCCGGAGTTTATAATGTAATTAATACTAAAATCTACAATTCATGGCTAGATATACGCAGGGTTGTTGCCCTTCTCCTTCCACAAAATTTGAGTTCCAATACTGGCAACAACCAAGGACACGAGTGACTTGTCTCTTCGACTATTTTCACCATGACAGCTTTCCAATTAATTTTACTCTGCCACATTTCACAACTGAACCCCCATCCGTCGAATTCTCCAACATTTTTCCTTGTACACGATACAAGCTACAACATTAACAGACTCGTCCCGACATTTTTTCCCATAAGAGAATGTGCAGGCAAACATCATTATATCGAATCTTTGCATCATTAAATATTATTCCATTTGTATATTATTTTTTATTTTATTTTGTGTGTATTGGGCAAGTGCAGGTGTCCTTTTTTAAGCAGTTAATTGCTTTTCAGGTGGTGTACTACAAGTGGATTTTAAAGTGAATGGCGGTGGGATTATGCGTGTGTGTTAACTTTTGTAGCCGATGTAATTCTCATTAATATCTGTACTTGCTAGCCCGTTCTAAGGGATGGATCTAGAAATTTGATCGATGGGGGTAAAAATTAATTACATAATAATTAAACCAAAAATTCATTTAAAAGATTGTATGTATAAAAACATTAGGTAAAAAATTACAATGCGATTATTTTAAAAAAGAAACTTGCTTGATTTCAAGTAATAATACACTTATCTAGTTAATTGTAATAATAAAATTTATTACAATGCTCGGTTCATTGATATTCAAGTAAGGGACTTGCTTAATTTCAAGAAAGTTGATAGCATGTTCTTTATATGTTTAAGAGACTAATTCTTTTCTGAGAGAGAGTTATAAGAGTGTAGAGATGACAAAAAAGAATTTTGTGATGATATGTTATTGGTAAGTTATTGATACTTTATATTTTTTCACTTGTAAATCGCAAAATATTTAACTGCTAAGTGCTATTCCGGATTAGTAGAAAGCTTTTTTCATACTGAGAAATCATTTCTTTACAAACAATAAAAATTTGTTGTGGGTATTTATCCATTTTTACAATGATGAAAGTAACAAATGAAAGGGTGAAAATAAAACAAGGGTGGCAAAATAGATTTGAACTTGGGTTGCAATATTATATATTATTATTATCATAAGTTATTATTACCTGTACGTTCGCCCTTATACTATGTCCGACTGAAGAAGAGTTACAGGATGTGAAACAAATTTTTTTGCTGATGGACCAAGGCCATATTATCTGTTTTGAGTCCATTATTCAAGGTAAATAATAAATATATATAAAAAATTTAAAACCCAAAACCAAACTAAACATACTTCATTTTTGTGTCATTGTGGATAGGATTGATTCGAACCCCTAACACCGTGATTCATAAGCATATTCTCTAATCCTCGACCACAAGTCCCGCCCCCAACTCCCGTGGATGTGTTCCCGCATAACCCCACCCCCCACCACAAAAAAGGAGCATTCCTTTCTAAAATAGAAAGGAAAATCCTCAACAAATATAACACTAATATTTCCGACGGTGCAATTCAACACAATTTCTTATCAAACCATAATACACATAAAAATGCTTCACTTCATATTAAACTGTGGACTCCTAAATTAAACATAGATATTTTTGTTAATCTTTTTATCAGTTCGTTCGTGTCAATAAGTTATTTTTGTTTTTACCTTTAGGTGTATTTGAAGTAAGGTTCATTTTCGATGTTGTTGTCATCTTTCATAGGGGTTGTGTACTTTCGTCATTATCGGATATCGGTTGGATCTTTGTTATATTTGATGTTGCTTAGTTTTAATCTAATATATGTTATGTAAAAAAAAAACCTAAATAAGTGATAAGAGAAAATTAATCTTTGTAAATACATATTTACTACTTCGTATACTATGATCGAATTTTACATAATTACGTATTCCAAATACGTCGCCGTTTTACTCGTGCTCCACTTTACTCAGCTCCTCTTCTCTGCTAATCGCTGCCGAAGCTTCTCAGACTCTACGGCCCACACATCAGCGGCCCGTAGCCTTGACGCGCGCGGAAAACGGATGGCCTTTAGAGTGGCGATGCTAAAAACCGCTGGAGTTAAATCCGGGTGTGATTTGGTAAGAGTCCGCTGGTGGGCGCACGGAGTGGCCTAACCACCGCCGTTGGGAATCGCCATCACCCACTTGATCAGCCCCAAGTCGCCGCCGTTGGTTTTTCCGGAAAATATAGACGACAATTTCAATAGGGGAGCGGAAGAGTTACCTAATTTACCTTACTTTGGTGGGTCTGTGGAGCTTATGCCGTTCCCAAAAAGAAGGTCAATATCTTGATTGTTTTTGTGTATATGTTTAACGATCGAGTGCTTTCGAATTCTAAACTTCAATTGTTAGTTTTCCAAGTTAATTTCTCGTATATGCTCTGTTTCTAAGTTAGGGTTTAGGGTTTATTGGAGAATTTCGTTAATGATGTTTACTATGTTAAATCCGTCACTATAAGTCCGTTATTGTGAGATACTAACTAGAGAATGGTAATGTTTGTGTGTTTTGGTATCCGAAGACTTGCAGCCTTCTCGAAAATTCAGGCATTTTATGAACTATTCCACCAAATGGTGTTTTTATGCAATCTCTTTTTGGGTCTTATCATGTGAGATAGCGAGGGAAGAATGTTAACGGAATTTTCAAACACAATTCCGAAGTCATTTTGCCTTCTCTGTATTTGTTATTCGATTCCCCCCCTTTTCCTTCTGATTTTTTAATCAATAAGTTAGAATATGCGGTAAATTTGAGACCTTTTATTCTTCATATCTTGTAATGCAAATTGAAGTAGCTTGCTTCAATAAATTGAATTATTTCTCGTAGAAGCTCTCCCTGTTATGAACTTTATTGCGCTAATACAGCTAAATCTTAAGGAGTTTGAAGTGTTCTCGTAAATATAGGTTACTCTAAAGTTGTTTATTGCCTGTTTCAGTCACTTTTGATGTTGATTGATTTCTATTTTAAAGGGTATAAATGTGGGGCATCTAAGTTTAAGCAGTGGATTGCATTGCCGCCTGCATTTTATTGGGTATTCTGATCCTTAGCTAAATTTGCTTTCCATAGCCCTTAATTTTAAAATGTCATCTATCTGACCGAAGTATCAATCGATTGTCCTTGGACATGTCCATGGATCTTTTGATTACTTGTTTTACCTTAAGTGGAAGGCATTGTGCAGGTTTCTCGTCACAAGAAAGGCATAAGAAATGGTCCGAAGGCTTTAAAAACTGTTCCAGTTATCGTTCGTTGCACGTAAGTTGTTTCATTTTGTTGAAATTGCTAATCCCAAATTCTCGAGCTCATGAGAAACAGCACAATATGCATGGAATTTAATATCCAACCTGTGTATGCACAGGTTGGTCGGGTAGTAGGCAACAAAGGCCACCTAGACCAGCTTAATGAAATATATGCAGTTTTTCACTCGGGGACTTAGACCTTTGACCTTCTAGCTTTGATAGCATGTTGAATCCTCTTTTCTCAAAACCCGAGCTTATGGGAGGTGGCACAGTCAATTGTTTTATACTTAATATTTTAGATACCCCAGTGGTGTTTTGTAAATTGAAATCTGTGCAATGACTTTGTAGATTTATGTACATTCCAGAAACTACTTTCTCACATATATATGAACCACGGCCTTGAATTCCACTTTTCAAGAGAGGCTTGCCATACAAGATTGATAATTCACTCATAGCTTTGTCGTACCAAGCTTATAATTCATGTAAATCAGCTAAGTTCTTTTATAGAGGAATCGCTGAGCATTGCGGGCTTAGTCGGAACCCAACCCATGCATGTAAATCTGAAAACCGGTTCATAAAGGAGGATCGAGCCTTCACCTATGAGATAATAAAAGTCTGATCATACAAAAGAAAAAACAGTAACGTGATATAGATAAACAACCAAAACGAAATGAGGAACTATGGGGGTTAGGATCGATGATTTGGAGAAATTTTAAAATAATCCCATCAAACCACGAATTCCTGATTTCCGATTTATAGCTGCCATTAAGTACACCAGTTATAGACTTATAGTGCACCTTTAAATGTGCTGTTAATTACGTTTTCACTGGTTTGTATTGGTAGGATGTCATCCTCCAAATACACACGTCTATTATTATAATTTCATTTTCATTCATTTCATATTAGAAACGAAGAAGAAATGACGGACGGACATCTGGCATCCTTGTAAATAGATTCGGAGATTAGGAAATTGTTTGGATAATGCTTCAACTTCCCCCTTATTCAGTGTTCATTATTTAAGTAGTAGATTCTCACATTACACCTGGGTTAAGCTGTTTCCAAGAGGTCGCTAAATAATTTTTACCTTGCCTATCAAAAGTTATGGTAGTTCACTAAGTTCTTTATGAAATCTATGTATCTTAGCAGGGTTTGTGGTCGCGTCAAGCTACCGCACTTCTTTTGTTGCAGTGGGGTTAAACCAACTCCTGGGGACGAAAGTAACTGAGCATGTTTTCGTGTTCCCTCATCTTTCTTGCCTGATCAGAGTGGAAGCTAACAATGCAGGCTTTTAGTAATGCAAAAAATTAGACAACTTGAGCAGGTGTTTGGTGGAGTTTGAAGATTTAACTGTTTTTTTAAGATTGTGTAGTTTTAAATGAGCTATTTAAAGATATGCGAATTCTGAAATCAAAAGGATTTTTTTCGATGATCAGTTAGAGATAACCATATGTAAGACAAGTTCTATCTACTGAGCCACGGAGAGTTGGTATGGCCGTATGGGATCATAGGCCCTTTCTCTCTCAATTTTTTTTTCTTTACAAATTTTTTATAATTATGTATCATCATCATCATTATATATAAGAAGTTAATAAAGAACCTATTTTTGATATATTAAATATGTTTTTAAAATTAACACTCTTTCATTAAAGCAAAAATTAGACAAAGGGTAATTAGTCATTTCATTTGTAATATTTTCATATTATATTCGTCATGCAATCGATTTCCCAAATCTTGCGTAGAAATTATTGTTCAAATAATTTTATTTATAGATGATGTTTGTTATTTTTTTAACATAACATATCAATGTGTTTGTGAAGGATACCTAACGGGGTTTATTTGACGATGTTCCTAAAGACATTATTTTAGGAGCATCACAACCATTGAAATAATATATTCTATTTGGAATATGATATTTCAATGGTTGGTTGATCCACCTACAAGGCACTACACCTGGGTAGCATCAAATAATCCACGTAAGAGATAACTTATACACGAATGCTAGTAAATATACAGATTTTGTCGTCATTATTCCTTGGCTGCACCAAAAATATTTGTTGGCAATTATCAGGAATCGATCATATTGTTAACACAAGAAATTACGTAGTCTCATACTTCAATATTGACAAAAAGAAAATGAAAAAAATAAATAAACTCGTTATTACAGTCATTCCTACGGTGTTTCTATTCATCTTTATCCTCATCTTCATCGTAATTGAAAGGTAATGGAACCGATTTGAATGCACGAAATTTGCCAACATTGTTCAGATGTTCATTCTCCAACCTGCAAATCCAAGAAAATAACATACAAACACATCAGACAACTACAATGGTCGTAGTAGAAAGTTGTGTTTGAGAGCTGATTTTGAAAGGGAATGAAAACAAACTGTTAATGAACTCTCAAGTTTACAAAAGTTCGTTCAAATGTTCAAACAAACCGAATCTTGATCATTAAACTCGAACCGTTATTGGACACAAAAAATCATAACAAAACTTTAGGAATCACCTGAAAAAGTTCCATATACCACGTCGAATGATCTCCAAAATCGCCACAAGTGCGACCATCATCTGTGTATGCAACGAAAAGACTGTGATATTCATCACAGTTTGCATCCAAGCTAATCTCAGCAACACATTCAACACCTACAATAAGAGAAGCACACCCTTTATTAGTCATCTGTGCATATACCCAAATGAAATCCAGATAAGAACCAAGTATAAAGTCAATTCTTGAATCTTACCACTGCTACATAGTATACACTTTTGTGCGGAATAAGTAGCTTGTCTCTCAAGAACCGATTCTTAGAGTTGCGTTGGAAAAGTCCCCAGTCAAAAATGATGTCCCAGTATGTGCTAACAACCGTTGCAACAATCGAAGCTATCCAGGCTATAATCCTCCAACTGTCTGCTCCGCTGAGGGTGTATGCTGTTCTGGTAGAAATCGCAACAATGATTGAGAAATATTTCAACCCGTTGTAGCCTTGCATGATGTCTCCCTCATCGTATAGGCGGCGTAGACACTAAGAAATCAAGAAACTGTTAGTTTTTGTACAACGTATAGCATAGGGTTGATTCTATATGTTTATATGGTTGAATTTTAAGAGGCCTAATGGTTTGTCACCATTTCTCCCATTGTATGGACTCAAGTTCAAGTCTGTCTCCCCATATATAGGTTTATCCAAAAAAAATACCTGTAGGAATCGCCACCAAAACGGTAGAGCAGCTATAATGTAAGAGAACGTGTTGAAAACATGGCTTTCATTACAACTGTTTTCTCTGTGTTTGTAGTCTCCCCAACCATAGTAACAGATATAAAACTCGAGACTTCTTAGAGCTTGAACCTGACTAGAAAGCTGATCTGCTATTAAGAAGTCTGGTAGTGTAACCTGCATGAAATTGTAATACAAATACGATCAATATAATATATTAGTTTCAAGAATATATCGGCAAGAATATGAATATATGATACCTCACTTACATTATATAGAGGAGCAAATATGCAATGAACTAGGCAGGTGAGCAGGAAGAAACGACACGAACGGTATATAATGTTTAAAGGGCATAGCATGATGACCACTAAAAGCTGCACAAAAAAAAAGGGAAACATCAGGTTGAGCAAGGTTGTAAAAAGGTTTAAAAAGTAAGACATATTGAATTGGATGAGAGGTTATTTTACCCCTACGAGTCCGAGAGGAAGAAGTTCGGTTATGGCTTTATAATCTTTTGTGACTGGATCCATTTCCATGTCCAAATTAGCAAGCACACTAGCTAGAGCCAGCACACTTATACAGAAACCGACTAGTAGAATCTCTTTGTATCCTAGTTCCGTTCCTGGCTTGAAACCGAATATGAATGAATAATTTACTCGGTATCGCCTCCAGAAGTATATGTTTCCAGCGTACAACACCATGTGGAGAACAATGAAGCCAAATAAACTGCACGACAAAAAAAAAGTTTACTTCACTTTAGACAGAAGGAAGTTGCAAGAAAAGTGTATAAATTTGCTTAGTTTGGTGTAGATTAAAAACTCAAGAAAATGGATTCGGGGGTTTTGAGGGTTAACCTGTAAAGAGGAAACATGGTTTCCATGTAGACAACCTTGCCTTCTTTATCGAGGATTTTACGTGCTCGAATGATTAATATTAAGGCAATTATAAGAGCAAATGTGCAGCCCACCAGAAATCCTGCAGATCATGACACGTAAAGAATTAAAGTGATATTCCAAAAGCCCCATAAATTTTCGTTTCCAAAAGTATTGAGTTCATTCAACATATTACCAGAAGAGAATGTGACTCTGTGCGTTTCTCTTTTGGCCTTTGGTCTTAGAATATTCATCCCTTTGCTGCGATTCGAGTTCGAGAAATGCTTGATGAAAATAACTTCGACTCGTTCCATCAATTTGCTGACCTGTTGTTTCAAAGAAAACCCATCTAAATTTTTACATTTCTGATATTTGCATAGTAAGACTTGATGAAACAGATGAATAAAGAAGCTACCTCATCAGAGCTTCCGAGGTGCGATTTATCGACCATTTTCATGTACGATTTGGAAGCATTTCTTGAAGCAATCTAATATAGAACAAGTTCAGATGAATCAGTGTTTATGTTCGACTCCTTCAGTTGTCATTCATGAGTAAAATCTAAAGAAATTCTTGACATATATACCTTATCATATTTCTTCATGATCTTTGAAAATGCCAAGATATTGAGAAAACTGTTACATATATGAAGTTAACAAGTTAATATTTCATTCATAATCAATAACAACGGTGAATTAAGAATATGTATGTATCCAATCTACCTGTAGTTTTTTAGAAGCCTTAGCTTGTTATAGAATTCGACGAAAGCCTTCTTAAGCCGCGCTTCTGCTTTTTTCAAATTATCCTTACTGAACTTTAAGTCCGTTTGATTGGGAATGTTGAGAAATCCTTTAATGGTGGAACTAGGCGTTCCTTGAGTCGTGTTGAACTTTACATTTTGCAGTATCTCTAAAGGTGCTGGCCTGATAGCCCTAATACCATTTTGGCTATTTTCTTGAACCTGTGAGTTTATGGGTTTAATCTCCTTGTCTTCTTTATCGCCACGACTCGATTCATCTGATAGCCCCCCGTTTCTTGAACTTTCCTCATCTATTACATCCATATGAACCCTTTCTGCAACAAAAATAAGCAAAAAAATAATACTTAAGTACCATGAAGAGGGACAAAATAAGAAACATTAAGTAAAAGAAAAGGGCTGTTTATCAAAATCTAGCTCATTTTATGAAGAATCTGCACTTACTGCTGGCTGTAACTGCAGATGGTGCAGTAGCAAACAATTCAGCTCTAGAAGCTGCAACATCCGAAGCAAGCTTCCCGGTTTCCTCCACACTATTCACCCATCCTTTCGGATTCTCCACCTTAACTCGAAAAGCAACTAAAGCCTCCATTTGCTTATTCAAAGCACCAGCCTCTTCCATCACTTCCATAACTTTTTCTTTGTGAAATTTCACCACTTTATTAAATTCTTCGTCCAATCTTTTAAAATAAACCAACTCGTACTCTCCTCCTTCCTCATGCACATTGAGAAACGTCGTTTCCGCATAATCTTCGGATCCATCCCGTCCCACGGTATTAACAAAAATGACTTGATTTTCGATATCCGATGGACCGTGGTGTCGAGGGGAATGGTGCATGTGCGTTAGGCCACTGAAGGCTCGATAAAGGGTGGCGTTTCGTTTCAACCCATGCGGCCTGTGCGGTGCGAGACGGTTTTTTTGCTTGAAGATATGGATTTCTTTCAGTAAAGATTTCAGGTACCCGTAGTTCATGTATGCTTCTTGCCATTCTGGCACCATTTGTGATGCCAATTCTTTACCAAACTTCATTTTTTTTCCCTTTCAAAAGAATATTTGGTATCTTCGTTAGATACTATATATCATAGGGTAAAAAATATGTAGTAAAGAGGAAATGAAAATATTTAGTAAACTAGAGGTGTGGCAAGCTTATATAATATACCTCAATGAAAATGACTTGTAATGCCAATGGTGGTGTTTGAGAAAACTGAATTTTCAACTTTTCCCAGAGGACATTCTAAAACAGTGACTAATGATTAAATAATACGATATTTGGTGTTAGTACATGTGATGCTATGATGATTTAGATTATATATATTATTATATATTTCTTGAATTTGGTAAAAAAATTATTGTTGGTGTTATCTTTTATTTGGGTATGCTTATTAAACTTTATATGCATTTATTTTGTTGTTTTACATGGTTTTAGAATTTTTAAAAAAATGCGAATGTTAGTATTTTGTAATTTAAAAAAGACAATATATATATAAACTGTATTTCAGTCGTATCATATCTTAAAAATTTTAAAAATCTATGTATTTTTTAAAGATAGGAATAAAAATATTGAAACAAAGAAACGAAGCAGTCCCTGTTTGACCACCTGTGCTTTTTGACTGTCCCTTTAGTTCTCATACTGTCTTTCAAAATCTTTTCAACTTCACATGCGCGCATGTGCCTTCCCCGTACACGAATTTATATATTATTAAAATTTTAAACCATAATATACGTGTTTTAACATTATATTTGTAGACTACACCTGTCGATATTATTTCGAAATTGATTAATAAGAGGTTACACTAAAATTGGCAAATTTATTTTTTTATTATAAAAAAAAAAAATTCATAAATTATAGTTGTTTGAAAAAGTTTAACAATCTATTATAATTTGCACTTCAAGAATGCAAATTATAACACTATTCTAAAGTTGCACTCTTGGAGTGCAACTTTACAAAAAAAAATTTTTTTGATAAAGTTGCAATCCAAGAGTGCAACTTTAGAATAGTATTATTTTAATTATAAATTAAAACTAATTTTAAATTCTTGATTATTAAAAATAATTTTTTTTTATTGGTATTATGTTTTACATAAAAAATTTAAACCACATAAATAGTTGAAATATGAATAAATGATCTGAAATAGCACACATAAAAATAAATAGATTATTCTTTACATTGAACTCTAAATATTTTCTCCGGTCCCACAACCACGTCTATGTCTCAGTCGTTGTGGTCTTCTAGATGGCTCAACTACATCTACATTCCGCGTTTGTGATTGAGAGGGTCTAGTCCTAGCGCTGGACTCACCAATATCATATTGTGGCGTCAAGTCGGAGAATGTAACAGGTGAGATATCAAAATGTGGACGTGGTTGTGTAGAATCGGGTACACGAAGCAGAAGATCCGTAAATGAGATTCCACTGTATGCTTGAGTTGGATCTGATATATATGGAGTGTATGGTGATGGCTCATCCACGTGGGCAAGTTGTGTGACGTAGTAGTCAGAAGATGTGGCATCATAATGGAATGAAGAACGGTGTGATGTTGATGTCCCCCCTGCATCATATGTATCAGTAGTAAATGGAGGGATATCATCATGAGCATCTACCTGAGTATCAGAGGTACTTGACCGTCTTCTCCTCCGATTGCCCCCTCTAGTGGTATCTCGCTGTCGTGCAGGCATACCATATCTATTTTGTTGTGTCCGAGCAAGTTGACGCACTTCATCCACAATAGCTAAGTTCTGATCTAATACACGTCTGACCCCGGGTGAAATCCCTTCATCCTCACTCAAACTTGAGCAACTAAGTCTTAGTTGCTCCATATGCACATCCTTACAAAAAATATGGTTAATAGGTAGCATAATTCAGAAGAAATTAAATCATTTTAAATAAAAAAGGAAATATATGCATACCACTTGCTGCCATGCAGCAACATCTGCTGCACGGTATCCTGTCTCAACATTGTTGGTGGGTGGATTTTTACCTCCCCGTGACAAAATCAAAAGTTCACGTCTTTCATTGAGTGCAATACTGGACCATCTACTTGCTAACCCAATAGTGGAGGAGAGCACACAGGAACATGTGCATCAGTACACACGATCATGTGTACTATTACTGTTAGGTGGATTGTGTTGGGATATGCCCTAAGACAAGTCATTAGATGATTGTTTAAGACATACAATGTTTATGGTTTTATGAATGGCAATTCATTATTATATATTATTCTTTTAACTGTGCATTGTGAATTAATATATATGTTAATGTCCTTAGAATAATATTGTATTATTCTTAAAGATGTCCCTAGTCAAGTATTATCATGAATAGGGATAATGATAATACGTAGAGACTAGTATATGTTGATCGATGAATTGTTCATTGATATGAGATATCAAATCAACATATGGGTACATGTTAGAGAACGATGTACTGGACAGACCCACCATGAGAATGCAACATGGATAGTTATATGATCGTCATATGCAATTCTCATAGTGATAATAATGTATGAAATCCTTACGACTTGTGATCATCAGAGATCCCAACATAAGGAGTTATGTATCTTGATATCGTCAAACGTTACCCGTAACAGGGTAATCTATAAAGGCGACTATTGGATACACTACGAATTATGTAGAGGGATGTTGACTGATCGAGATAGGATTTGTCCCTCCTATATAACAGGAGATGTGTTTGGCCCTTGATCAAGTGAGAACTAAAATGCATGGCCATGCTCGAATGAGTCGATATGAGATATCGAGCTTATTCGTTTATTCTAGTTCTACTTGGGGATCAAGAAATAAAGATTGGATATACGAGTATGACTATTCCATGACTCGTGTTCAATCTAAACACAAAGGACAAAGGGATTAAGTTACATAATTAATATTATCACAAGTTCTAAAGGTTATGTCGAGTCATTGACATTCTTGTAATTTGGGTAGCATTGATGTGTTGCTAGATACCGCTCAATGCTTGAAACGTAAAATGAGATTTTATGTCACTGCAAACATTACAAGATCCTATCGGGTCGCACAAAAGATTAAATCGATAAGGGAAATTAAATTCATTGGATGAATTAATTAATTAAGAAGAGTCTTAATTAAGTGATTAAAAGGTTTTAATTAAATAATGGGTTTGGGCCCATAAGACTTTAAGAAAGTCTTGAACCTTAATTAAAAGCCTTATAATATAAATACATGGTTTTGATTAATTGTTAATCATACTTTCATATCATTCTTTGATATCAAACATAAACCCTAGCCATCCTCCAAAAGGCTCTCGGCCGCCACCTTCCTTGCCGCCGCCGCCGTGAGAAAAGGTTGGAGATTGGTGGCTATTGATCGGTTTTGAACCGTGTTTTGATATAGGTTCAAGAATAAGTCTAGCAACTTGTTCTTGAACATCCCTTTCGATTTGATAGTGTGGATACCGTAGAGGCAAGACCTTAGAGGTGTTGCTTGTGACTCGGAGTTCGTTGGACGTGCTGCTCCGTGGATTCTGCTTCAAACACGCTACAAGGGTGAGAACCTCATATTCCTTAATCCGATATGATAACCTATGTATAGATCTGCTGGTTTGTAATCCTAAAATTTTATTCCGCTGCGTTGTATGCTCTAAGGATTACTAACAGATTGTTATGCCCTGATGCATCAGGCAGCTCTGTATCTATGCTATACATCCGTCACCTACGGGATATTCCCAGAGTTCGTATGTTCAGTTGGGGTAGTGCAGTACTCGCATACCTTTATCGTGAGTTATGTCAAGCCTCCAAGCAAGGAAGAACAAACATCGGTGGTGCAATGCAACTTTTGCAGGTAATAAGAATTACAAGCCTCTGTTATTTGAATTAAATGATATATAAAATTACATTATGTTATATTAACCTTGTACTCGATTCAAAAAAATTACAGATTTTGGCATATACGAGGATAAAGAGTATTCACCCTAACACTCATGGTTCTCGTGTACAACAAGGCCAAATTATAGTCAACGACGATCTAATACTTCCTACCCCTCCATATGGTGCAAGGTATAATTACACTTGGTATTTATATTTATTAGTTTTAAATATTACACTAACATTGCCATGTCGATTTTTTTTAGGTGGTCTAGTTTTTTTAGATTTGGACACACTGTCCGACATGATTTGCGTGTATTCGGTGACACATTTGATAGGATATATTGGGATCAGGTAATAAATACTTTCTTGAGAATATCACTTGTATATTAATAATTATGTATTTATGATAGTATGTTATGTTTCTATTTTACAGTTTATTTGGACTCTATATGACATGGAGTCGGATGAGATCACATCACTGCCTCCAGAATGCGGTCCAGAGGATTGGATGGCACAATGTCCACTCATAAATTATGTCATTGTGGAGATGCATCGTCCAGAGCGAGTTTTGCGACAGTTTTGTTTGTTCCAAACTATTCCA
Organism: Haberlea rhodopensis; assembly: GCA_907163345.1. Classification (NCBI taxonomy): domain Eukaryota; kingdom Viridiplantae; phylum Streptophyta; class Magnoliopsida; order Lamiales; family Gesneriaceae; genus Haberlea; species Haberlea rhodopensis. Next base: position 50,260 of record CAJQUN010001124.1, on the reverse strand, counting down.
CCACCAATAGATGCTAGACAGGTGGAGTTGCATAAGCTCGATCGCAGAGGTCGTGTTGCAACGAATTGGACATGGTTCCATAGTGCATACATAGATTTGTGGATGGCCAGACGATATAATATTGTGGATGCCCCTCAGGCCACCGGCTCCTATACTTTCAGTGATGATTACATGACGTGGTACGGCACAATTACACGTCATATTATATCTCTACCCACCAACAATGTTGAGACAGGATACCGTGCAGCAGATCCTGCTGCATGGCAGCAAGTGGTATGCATATATTTCCTTTTTTTATTTAAAATGATTTAATTTCTTCTGAATTATGCTACCTATTAACCATATTTTTTGTAAGGATGTGCATATGGAGCAACTAAGACTTAGTTGCTCAAGTTTGAGTGAGGATGAAGGGATTTCACCCGGGGTCAGACGTGTATTAGATCAGAACTTAGCTATTGTGGATGAAGTGCGTCAACTTGCTCGGACACAACAAAATAGATATGGTATGCCTGCACGGCAGCGAGATACCACTAGAGGGGGCAACCGGAGGAGAAGACGGTCAAGTACCTCTGATACTCAGGTAGATGCTCATGATGATATCCATCCATTTACTACTGATACATATGATGCAGGGGGGACATCAACATCACACCGTTCTTCATTCCATTATGATGCCACATCTTCTGACTACTACGTCACACAACCTGCCCACGTGGAGGAGCCATCACCATACACTCCATATATATCAGATCCAACTCAAGCATACAATGGAATCTCATTTACGGATCTTCTGCTTCGTGTACCCGATTCTACACAACCACGTCCACATTTTGATATCTCACCTGTTACATTCTCCGACTTGACGCCACAATATGATATTGGTGAGTCCAGCGCTAGGACTAGACCCTCTCAATCACAAACGCGGAATGTAGATGTAGTTGAGCCATCTAGAAGACCACAACGACTGAGACATAGACGTGGTTGTGGGACCGGAAGAAATATTTAGAGTTCAATGTAAAGAATAATCTATTTATTTTTATGTGTGCTATTTCAGATCATTTATTCATATTTCAACTTTTTATGTGGTTTAAAATTTTTATGTAAAACATAATACCAATAAAAAAAAAATTATTTTTAATAATCAAGAATTTAAAATTATTTTTAATTTATAATTAAAATAATACTATTCTAAATTTTTTGTAAAACAAAAAAAAAATTTTTTGTAAAGTTGCACTCCAAGAGTGCAACTTTAGAATAGTGTTATAATTTGCACTCTTGGAGTGCAAATTATAATAGATTGTTAAACTTTTTCAAACAACTATAATTTATGAATTTTTTTTTTTTTTATAATAAAAAAATAAATTTGCCCACTAAAATTCATGGGGTAATTAATATGGGTTAACAATTTTCTAATAATAGGAATGTGTATATGAGATACTGGTTATGAGTAGATTAACCAATTTATTGTATAAAGAGCTAACATAGCTTCTAATTTCTTATAATGAGACCATTTTCAATATGCACATCACATGTGACATTATATAAGTCAAACATGTGTAATGAGTGGCGAAATAATCAATTACATGAAAATTTGTTCTAATACTATATTAAGAATACACGTGGTTCCAACTCTAACCAATTGACAATAAGTTGTGAACTCATATATCTTATAAAAAAACTAACATAACTTCTACTTTATCAATATACGACAATTCTCAACATTATTCACTCGTTTACAAAAAAAAGATAAAATTTAGTATTCTGATAAGATATATAAGATTCAATAATATGACAGTGAAATATATTGACATCACAATTTTACAGAAGTTTTTTTTGAATTTTTTATTTTTATAGTTGATAAGATAGCATTATCTTATCTAATGTCCATTTTTTAAAAAAAATATGATCACTTGAAAATTTGATTTCATAAATAATTTAAAATAACTTTTTTATATTTTTTTTTAAGTGTTATTTTATATTTTATTTGATTCAACATTTTGGACTTCCTCACGTCTAGATCTTTTGAAACATTTCATCATTAATCTTTAAAGCAACTTTTGAGCTCGGAATTCATACGTGGTGGCTGATAGTCCAATTAAAGTGTATAAATATATTTTGAAATTCTGTAAAGAAATTGGATGGTCTACTTTCTCGTTCTTACCTAATTTAATTCCTACAGATTTTTTAATTATTTAAATTTAAAGTAGTTAATAAAGTGGTGTTCATATGGAAAATAGTGCGAATTGACTAGTTTACATTGATATCCACGTAAAACGAATACTTCTTGGCTACCCTAATGGGGTAGTGCCCATGAGGGTACAATACCCTTGGATGAGCATCATTTCCCCAAATGATGCTCATCCAAGGGTTGTGCTACCCCCATGGGGTAGTGCCCATGGGGTAGCCAAGAAGTATTCCGTAAAACCGTAGCATGCACGCGTATAATATGTACTAGTCCTCCCTGTCAGTTACATGCATATATATATATATATATATATATATATATATATATATATATATATATATATATATATATATATATATATTTTAAACTAGGGTAGTAATTTTAATTTTTTTTTTTAATTTTGAGTTTTGGATGTAATAATTTTTTTTTTATAAATTGATTTTGTAGTTTAGCATTCTTCCATGTATTTTTTTTATGTTTTGTGGTTATCCAAATTAGCAGAGCATTACCGTCATTTAAATATTGAGCATCTTTGTTATTTGACAATGTATGTACGGGTGTTATGATAAGTTCTGTTTAGGTCACATAAACGACACTCTCACCTATAATATACAGTATAGATTATGTCGAGTCATATAACTGTGTTAAAACAATTTTGTGAATCATGTCATTATAATAAACCATGGTTAGCATGTATCCGGACTAGAAGCCAACTTGGAGACACCCTAAATAAAATATTATCATATTTTTTATGTATAATTTAAATAAAATATTTTAAAGGGTGGATTATAGATTAGAAATGTTTATAATAATAGTCCCAAAAAATTATTTTTTGTAAAATAATCTCACATCAATATTTTAAACAAATATACTCCCAAATTGGACCACTTTAAAAAAAACAATTTGTAAAAATAACCGTGCAACTTAATTTTTTTAAGTTAACAGCAAAATAGTGCAAGCATTGTCCTATAATCGATATACCTAACAGTCAACAATTCAATATATTGATAGATGTTGAATATTCTTCAACGTTGTCTTTGGATGAATGAGTTTTATTTAAATGAAGGGATTTGATTTGATAATAGATATGAAATTTGGATTTGAAATTACACATATCTTAGATGCATTTCAAATAAATCACAATTATCATTACGTTTACATAAATTAGAAAGATGTGGATTTGAAATACACATATAAATTCATCCAAACATAAGTGGATGAATACATGGCTTCCAATCCTCGATCCAAATGCACCCTAATTTTATAAAAACTTTGGGATTTGCCTGAAATTTGAACCAAGCAAAACATATATGATAAATTACGAGGGTTGAAGTGAATTCCAAGAACATTTTATTATTGTAAAATACAGATGTTTGTAGCTTATCTTTAACTTAAGACGGTGAGTATCAGGCACATTCATCAATTTTAGGCATTTTATTTTTCTTTATTTAGGGTCCATATATTAATATGATTTAAACCCTAGCTTTTGTTATGGTAATTCGATATTTGAACATGTATGAACCCAACTTTAATGCTACCAATTTTTAAAAATGAAGTGATTTCACAACACTTAGATCCTGGTGTTGTAGCACTTGATGGTCAAGAGGTGTCAATGAGCACAAAGTTCGATACCAATGTTCTGTTAACCAAAAGGATTGAGAGATCGACAGTGACGTTAACCATGGGATTCAGACATGCTGGTTGAAATGGAGAAACTCCATTAGGGTTCTATGCGATCGTAATATCCCGCTGACATTGAATAGAAATGTTTCATAGAGCCGCCACTAGACCTGCAATGTTGTATGTGACAGAATGCTGGGAACCAAGATGAATCATATCCAAAAGATGAGTGTGACAGAGATGCGTATGCTTCGTTGGTTGAATAAGGAACAAAAATATTCGAGCTGAAGTTCAAGCTACTTGTATAGAAGAGAAGATGCAAGAAGATTGCCCAGTAATGCGTCTGTGCGTCGAGTGAAGTCCGTGAATTTCGGCCATTTCATGAGAGCGATAAGACGACAAAAAAAGACATGGCTCGAAGTTATAAGCAAAGTCTTAGAGTTCAAGAGGATTGAAGATGATAGTCTGAAAGATAGAAGCGTTTGGAAAAGACTAACACACGTGTTCGACCGGCTTGATTATCTATATTGTTCATATAGTCAACTCTAATTCATTGAGATTAAAGACTTAGTTTTTGTTGTTGTTTGTATGAACCCAAACTTTAATACTACCAATTTTTAAAATGAAGTGATTTCATGCACTTAGATATAAAACTTTTTTTTCCAAAAAAAAAAAATAATAAACCTTCCAAACATGACACATAGCCAGACAATGGATGACAACTACCCTCGCTCAAAAAATAATATTTATTATCCCTAAAATTTCATTTTCCGCCCTTAAAATTATATTTTCCCTTAAAATTGTATTTTACGCCCCCCCCCCCCCCCCCCCCCCAAGATTGCATAATGTTCCTTTCAAATTGTATTTTATGTTGAGAGTTGTCTCACATTGGGAAAGTAGAAGTTATGTTAGCTCTTTATAAGATATATATGTTACTCCACTCATTGCCAATTGGTTTTGAGTTGGAATCTCATGTATTATTAACATGGTATCAGAATAGGTTTTCCATGTGATTGGTTATTCGGCCCATATACTCACCGTCCCCGTGTTATCAATCCACGTGTTTGACATATATAATGTCACATTTGAGGGAGATGTGTTGCGATTTATTATCCCACATTCGAAGCTTGAAAGCTATATATGCTCTTTATAAAGATTCTAGATTACTCCCTTCATAACCAACCAATTGGTTATAAGAAGAACCCATGAATTCTTAACACTTGTTGAGAGTTGTTGTCCTACATTGGAACTTGAAAGCTATATATGTTCCTTGTAAAAGATTCTGGGTTAATCCCCTCATAACCAATTGGTTATGAGTTGTGTGAGGCCAATCATAATCATGTTATTAATGATCACACAATGATAATTATAGCGTAAACAACGAAAGATTTGTTTTAACACTTATTAACATATGGTCCTAAAGTTCGGCATGACCTCATCGTATGAGGAACATACCACTAATACCAAAAACCATATACTGAATATATATACCATCAGTTCCTAACCAGTACACACAAATCAACTATTAAAACATATCTATACTGGGCTGAAATAAACTAAATATACATAAACTCCTCACACTCCAGGGGCACACCCCTTGTAGACATATACATATACTACTGGGATAAGCAGGAGAATAAACCTCTCAAGTGTGGCTCCCACCGGACATGCACTCTCTGTGGTCCTGGCCACCTGTACTACCTATCATTGTCCGCACACAAAGACAAAACAACCCTCTTTGTGGGTGAGCAAAAGCCCAATATGGGACGATCATAAAATATACAACATATATCTATAACATGATATATGAAATGAAATGCAGTGCAATGCATGTCATGTCATGTCGGTATCATATTGTACACCCACCCACTTGATATATCTGAATCAATAAACGAAAGTCCAACCATATCTGAATAGTTCGAGCATGTCAAGCATGTAGGGTATTCAGAAGGATGGATGTCGGCAAATCGCCACCAACCCCAGGTCTTGACATCACATAAGCATATAGGGATATCCAAACGGATGACATCAGCAAGGTGCCACCAATCCTCATCTCAACAAATCATGTCAATCAAAGGGACCACGATTCCCTATACCTATCGGGTCATGTAATGCCGACATAGTATCGCAGTACCAATCCCCAATGACTGATATCAGGATCCAAGAAATATCAGGCTATTCAAGGATCATAGCTCAACGTGTATGCCATGCATCGATGTATATATAAAACATGGCGTATATTAACAAAACATTTATTTTTCACACACCGATATGTCAATCTTGCATGCTATGAATGCCACGTCATTTAAATAAAATCACGTAGCCACATAATCTTACATAATTCAGAGAAATCAACAAATCATATATCAAATGATACAGATACACATCGTATATTACCCGATCACAACATACATTATCTCTCGTTTATTACCGGTTGAATTGGAGTGTACCGTGAAAAAATGTTGATCTACACATAATCTGTAATTACACTGTTCACCTAAATACGCCTTGTATATAATAACTAGGTCCAAAACAAGGCAGTAAAAGAAATAGTTTGCTCCTTTAGTTTTAAGCAAGTCTTTAATTGGCAAATATAACAATAGTTTGTCCAACCTTGATAATCTTGTCCTTGTATTAAGAAATAATCACGGTTCCTTTATAAATAAAATGGTACTAATATCTCCTTCAAATTTTGATATTGTCTTAAGACGACAAGTCTGCTAACATAAATAAGTTGGTAACTACTGTCTCAGTACAGTACATTATGGAAGAGAACTAGCAACTTAATCAGAGAATAATCCAACTACATTTCACATATTTATTTTCGTTTCTTTACAATATCAAACATCCCCTTAGTCAATATATTATTTAACTACTAATCTCAATACTTATTAAATAACATAGTGCCATTAATATTGAGATTTCTTTTGTTTTTCCATCCCATCTTTTTGTTCATATATCTCCTTCTTAATTCTATTCATTTAATTGTTTAACTAAATTCCAGAATTACACAGAACTCAAGCTTTTCGATTTAAAAAAAAAAAAAACCCATACTTTTATTTAAATTCCATAATAATACCTCTAGTAGATTCGTTCAAGAATTTTGAATCATGCATCAATTCAGTTGAAATGTACTAAAAGCTGACAATTCACCAAAATTCTTACCTTTTACTAAAGCTTATAGATCAGAACAATTCTGTGTTTATCTAGAAACTTTGACGATGCTTCACAATCGAAGCTCTGAAGAAGCAATACAAATATAAGTATAGTCTTGTCTCTCGTTTTTCTATGTTCTGAAATCGCTAAAATAATAATAAATAGCAATATGTATTGATATATCTATACACATCTGTGTGGATAATGACAAATTATCTACAGTACTTATTGGAAATTAAGAGATTCTTAGGACTTGTGTGTCCCAAATACAAGAAACAAGAATTTGTCTATCTGAGGGGTTATTTAATTAAATAACCCAATTTTTAAAAATATTTAATAAAATAATTTAAAATATAAAACCTTATTTTTCTAACCCAACACGCCAACTAGGTTGGCGTGTTTAAGAGTCACGCCAACCCAGTTGGTGGGACCAACTTGAAAACTTGGTCACGCCAACTTAGTTGGCGTGTCCAAAGACACGCCAACCAAGTTGGCGTGGCCAACTTTCACGCCAACTTTGGCTTTTAATCTTATTATTTTTTTATTTTTTTTTAACATTTGTTATTTTTTTAATTAAAAAAATTAAAATTAAAATACAATACATAAAATATAGAAAGCAACTACCACTTCTGCACCGTGATTAAATATTCACTTACTGTAAAAAAGTAAGAAACTCCTTACCAATGTAGAAGCACTACCATCTGCAAAAGTTCGCCTCAAGTTTTCTTATATTGAATTGTGCATGAGTGTACCCTATGAGCTGTCATTTTCTAAATCAAAACTAGTAAATATCAAACAACACATGTGATATATATTATACCTTCAAGAAAATGACACATCCTTATTTTTTTCATGAATTATTTGTGGGCTTAGTTATTTAATCATTATTAATTTTTAAAAAATCACAACAATACAACAGTTATAAATTTTTTAAAATTATATTTAAGTAACTCAAAATTAAATTGCGTTTCTTGGTTAGAAAAAAAATATTAAAGAAACGCATGTTAGTCGTGCATTTGTTGAATTTCATTTTTTTCCGTCAAATTCTGTTTTTAAATTTGGTTCAGGGTTTAGTAATGTTTGGGTTTTTTGGATAAGTTTGAATATTGAAATTAAAATTTATACATATAAAACTGAATGAAAAATAAAGGCTTGAAACAGTTGAAATAATATTTAAAGCAAATTTTTATTTTGATTAAATAGTACAAACTGAATTTATATTTATATTAACCTTTAAATATGTCTTTCAGTTCCACAATCACGTCTATGACTCTATCATCGTCTAGATGGCTCTACTAATCATATTGAGCTGATTTATAAGTTGTGCGCAAACCAAGTCAATACAAGTATTTCTCCGTACTAGGCCCGCTGGGTGACTCCTGAAAGATTGCTACTCATGTATGAACTTGGTAGTTGCTTTTGCAGTAAGTGTACATTTAATCATTGTGCAGAAGTGATAGTTGATTTCTATATTTTATATATTGTATTTTAGTTTTAATTTTTTTATTAAAAAAAGAACTATTGTTTAAAAAAATATTAAAAAAATTGAAAAAAATAAAAGCGAAAGTTGGCGTGTCTTTGGACACGCCAACCAAGTTGGTCGGCGTGACCAACTCCCAATTGGCGTGACTCCTGAACACGCCAACTGTGTTGGATTAGAAAAATAAGGTTTTATATTTTGGATTATTTTGTTAAATATTTTAAAAATTAGGTTATTTAATTAAATAACTCCAATCTAAATCTCTCGGTTAATACAATTTTATTTTTTTTTTTATAAAATTTTTAAATTTTATTTTACAAAATTACCAAAATGCCATAACATAGATGATATTTACTAAAATACCCCAAAATATTCAATCACTGTTTTCGACTCTTTATTACTTTCAGGAATTAATTTACAACCTCTAATTACCTAATTAACATTAATTAAGTCGTTGACATTACAGGTTCGAACCCCATGAATTCTTAGCATGGTATCAGAGCAAGTTTTTCATGTGATTGGATATTCCGCTCGCATGCTCACCGTCGCCCACGTAATCAAATAACATGCTTGTTGGTATAAATTATTCGTTCGTCTCTTTGAACGTGTCGTTGCACAGCGGGTGTGATAGATGACACTAGTAAGTCGAGGCAAGTGTTGAACACTTTGTCTTTAAGAAGATTTTACCCCGCACACGATGCTTACGAAATATGGCAATCTTCTCACAAGATACAACGACTTCAACTTGTGATAGTCCACTACAAATCACAAGTTCAACAACCACAAATGTTGTAAACTCCCTTTTTTCAAGAACAAATATGAATACGATTATGTATGCACTTTGATCTTGCTTTTTCCCTCAAATTTGATGTGCTATTTTTGAAAAACTGATTCTAAAACTCATGTGGGATGTTGTATTTATACCTAGACAAAGGATACCATCAAAAAACACCATTTTTCCATGAAAAGTTGCACCCAATCATCAAGGGGTGTTAAATTTTGTCCAAGAGGTGCTATGGGGTGCGATAACGCCTCCTTTCTGTTAAGCTGCTGCCCGGAATTTCTAGGCAGCAGCATGGGAGCTCTAGCGCCCCTTATGAGGCGCTAGAGCGCCTCCCATACTGCCTGGGAAATTCCCCGGCAGTGCTATCGCGCCCTATTTTTCTCATTTTTCTCCTCTTTCATATCATTCGACTTTTCTTATGTCTTTCATACTTAATTTCAATTCATTAAGTCAATTGTGTCCAACAATCCCCCACATAAATGAAATTAAAGCATGAATACACGTGATTTCAAAAGAGTTTACTCAAAAATTATTGCATCAGAATAGGTAGCTTTTGGCTTTGAACCTTTTCTTAGTAGTATACTATCGAATTTACTAGGTCACGAAGTGAACATGATGTCTTGAACTTCTTGGTGGTTCGTGTAAACCCTGACAATAGCATCTACACAATAACTGTTCTACATTTGCTTTGGTTTATTCGGTTGTATCCATTTTGGCCATGGAACACATCTTGGCTTCATAAGTGTTTCATTGAGGCGACTCGTCCTCACACTTATATATGGGACCTCCTATTAAGAGTATCCTACCATACTCTACTTTTTTCTAGTTTATGAATCATTAAAAGTATCAAACTTATCCTCACGACTTTGGTAGGAATCATGCACTCTTTATCCTAGGAAGGGGTTGGAAAACTTTTCTGAGTGTTTACACAAATTTTTATAGTTTAGTTGTCCCATTGAACCAAGATCTTGGGATCTCCAGTCAACAAGGTTGGGTTACCACTGTGAAAAATTTATTTTGTAGGTTTAATCACATTCCTCTAGATAATTCACGCACTTGATCTCTATTCAATGCTTTAGTAAGCGGGTCCGCCAGGTTATCCTTTGATTTGACATAATCAATTGCGACAACTGCAATAGAGACCAATTGTCGAACAGTGTTATGTCTTCGACGAATATGTCGAGATTTCTCATTATACATATTGTTTTGTGCCCTAGCAATTGCTGATTGGCTATCACAATGAATCATAATTGATGGCACTGGTTTTGTCCAACAAGGAATATCTTCTGCGGCTTTGTCAAGAGCTATAAACTCTGACTCCATTGTGGATCGTGTGATGCAAGTTTGTTTAGTTGATTTACATGACACGGCTCCACCACCAATGCTAAATACATAGCCACTTGTTGAATTGGAGTCATTTGTATCAGATATCCAATTTGCATCACTATATCCCTCTAATACTTCTGGATATTTATAATGTAATCCATATTCTAAGATGTATCTTAAATATTTAAGTATCATTATTAATTTCGTCCAATGGACATTACTTGGATTACTCGTAAATCGTCTTAGTTTATTAACCCCACATGCAATATCCGGACGAGTACAGTTCATGATATACATGAGATTTCCAATAATTCTTGAATATTCCAATTGTGACACTGGTTCGCCATTATTTTTACTTAAGTGAACGCTTAAGTCCATCGGTGTCTTTACGGGAGAAGTGTCATATGTATTGAACTTTCTCAATACTGTCTCAATGTAATGAGATTGAGATATGACTATCGCCTCTGGAGTTCTAGAGATTTTAATCCCTACTATCACATTAGCAACACCCATATCCTTCATGTCAAAATGCTTTGTCAACATTTTCTTTGATTCAATGATCAATTCATGACTACTTCCATTTATTAACATGTCATCAACATACAGACGTATTAACACAAACGAATTTCTTGTGCCTTTGATATACACACATTTGTCACATTCATTATTCTAAACCCATTTGACATCATAATTTTGTCAAACTTTTCATGCCATTGTTTAGGCGCTTGTTTAAGCCCATAGAATGACTTAACAAGTTTACATACTTTCTTTTCTTGTCCTGGAACAACAAATCCTCAGGTTGTTCCATATAAATTTCTTCTTCCAATTCACCATTCAAAAAGGTTGTTTTTACATCCATTTGAAGCATCTCAAGGTTATGCAATGCTGCAATAGCAATGAGTACTCGGATGGATGTTATCCTTGTTACTGGTGAGTATGTATCGAAGAAATCAAAGCCTTCAATTTGTTTAAATCCCTTTGCCACCAATCGAGCTTTGTACTTGTCGATTTTTCCATCAGCATTATATTTTCTCTTTAGAATCCATTTACACCCCAAAGGTTTGGTACCCGATGGAGCATAAACTAATTCCCAAGTATTATTTTGCATGATGGAATCCATTTCCGCATTGATGGTTTCTTTCCAATAAGGAGATTCGGGACTAGACATAGCATCTTTCAGTGTCTTTGGTTTGTTTTCTAACATGTAAGTTTGAAAGTGTGTGCCAAATGACTTCACCTTTCTAGCCCTTTTACTGCGTCTAGGTTCCTCGATTTGTTTTGAACCTTCTATTGCAGCTTTGATTTCTATAGAACCTTCATTTGTAGTCTCGGTTTCTGTAGGACCTTCAATTGTCGTTTCATACATTCTCTTCTTTGAGTTTTCTTCTTTTATTTCTTTTCTATGAAAGATGTTTTCAAAGAATGCGGCATTTCTTGATTCAATTGCCATTCCTTCATTCATATCAGGAATTTTCGATTTGTGTACTATGAATCGATATGCACTATTATTGTGTGCATATCCTATAAAGATGCAATCGACCTTTTTTGGTCCAATCTTTATTTGCTTTGGTTTTGGTATTTCTACCTTAGCCAAACACCCCCACACTATTAGATATTTATAGGAAGGCTAATGTCATTTTCATATCTCATAAGGCGTCTTGCCACTTTTCTTGTGGGGTATTTTATTAAGAATGTAGTTTGCAGATAATATGGCTTTCCCCCACAAATTGTCGGGTAAGCCAGAATTTATCAACAACACGTTCATCATTTCCTTTAGAGTCCTATTTTTTTTCCTTTCAGCGACTCCATTAGATTGAGGCGAGTATGGGGCAGTGGTTTGATGTATAACGCCAAATTGTGAAAAAAATTCATCAAATAGAGTGTCATATTCTCCTCATATATCACTTCGAATACTCTTTATTCGCTTGCCAACTCGATTCTCATCTTCATTCTTATAGTTCATGAAAGCCTCAAGTGCTTCATCTTTGCTCCTCAAAAGATATACATAACAATATCTCGAGCAATTGTCTATAAACGTTACAAAGACTTTTTGCCTCCTCTATTTTGCATATATTTTAGATCACAAAGATCCGTATGAATTAATTCTAGAGGTTTAGTACTTCGTTCCACCGAATGAAACGGTGCATTGGTCATTTTCGCTTCAACACAAATTTCACATATCTGTGTTGGATCAACTTTGAATGTAGGCAATAAATTTAAATTCTGTAAACGTCCAAGCGTATTAAAATTGACATGTCTCAAATGAACATGCCAAATATTAGAACACTCAATCAAGTAAGTACAACTCTTAATTTTATTGCTTTCAAATTCGTGGTGAACCGCCATTACATTCATTTTGAAGAGACTCTTGTCAAGATACCACTTCCCTATAGAATGATCACTTTTAGTGAGTACAAACTTGTTGGAATAAAAAAAAGCCTAAAACCACCCTTGACCAACGACGACCCCCCGATACTAAGTTCTTTCTTATGTCCAGCATGTGAAGTACATCAATCAAAGTCACTTCCTTGCCGGATGTCATTTTTAAAACAACCTTTCCAAGTCTAATGACCTCAGAGGTTCAAGAATTGCACATGTAAGGCTTTCTTCCAGAAATCGGTGTATAGGTTGAGAACATTTCTTTGTCGGAGCATATGTGCCTTGTAGCGTCGGTATCGACCCACCACTCATTCGGGTTGTCCACCAAGTTAGATTCAAAGATCACAGCGGTCAAGTCAAGTTTGGTCATGTCAATTGGCACGGACTTGTCTTGAGTCAAGTTTGCTTGATTTTTCTTCGGTCGCCTACAATCCTTTGCTTTGTGGTTCGGTTTCCAACAATTAAAGCAATTCCCCTTGAACCGTTTAGGATTCTTTGGGTGTTGGCCATCATGATTTTTCCTTTTCTTATTATTGATGCTTGATTCCACAACATTGGCTCTTGCACTCATCTTATTCATATTGACTTTTATTTTTCAATTATATTCTTCAATCCTTAAACGTACTATCAATTCCTCGAGCCTCATCTCCTTCCTCTTGTGCTTTAGATAGTTTTTGAAATATTTCCACAATGGAGGGAGTTTCTCAATCAATGCTTCAACTTGGAATGACTCGCTTAGACTCATTCCTTCCGCGTGAATCTCGTGCAAGATTACTTGTATCTCTTGCAGTTGACTTACTACGGATTTCGAGTCTATCATTTTGAAATCCAAGAAGTGCCCTACGTTTAATTTCTGATGGCCAGCATCTTCCACCTTATACTTTGTTTCTAGCATGTTCCACAATTCCTTTGCGGTTCAGACTTGACAATACACATTGTATAGTGCATCATCGAGGCCATTCAGTATGTAGTTCTTGCATAGGAAATCACTTTGATTCCATGCGTATACAGTGGCCTCCTTCGAGGATCCGTCTCCTCCTCGCCAACAATAGGCGGATCATCTTGCAAGAACCTTGTCAAGTGCAGTGTAGTGAGGTAGAAAAGCATTTTCTTTTGCCATCTTTTGAAGTCTACACTGGCGAACTTCTGTGGTTTTTCGCCTTGCGTCACAGGAACATTTGTTGATGAGGAAGCCATCTTTCACAATACAGAAATCTTCCTAAACTTGTTGGTATAAATTCTTCGTTCATTTCTTTGAACGCGTCGTTGCACAGCGGGTGTGATAGATGACACTAGTAAGTCGAGGCAAGTGTTGAACACTTTGTCTTTAAGAAGATTTTGCCCAGCGCACTGTGCTTACGGAATATGACAATCTTCTCTCAAGATACAACGACTTCAACTTGTGATAGTTGCACTACAAATCACAAGTTCAACAACCAAAAATGTTGTAAACTCACTTTTTTCAAGAACAAATATGAATATGATCATGTATGCACTTTGATCTTGCTTTTTTCCTCAAATTTGATATGTTATTTTCGAAAACCTGATTCTAAAACTCATGTGGGGATGTTGTAGTTATACTTAGGCAAAGGATACCATCAAAAGACACCATTTTCCATGAAAAGTTACACCCAATCATCAAGGGGTGTTAAATTTCGTCCATAGGTGATATGGGGCACTCTAGCGCCTCCCTTTCTGTTAAGCTGCTGTCTGGAATTTCCAGGTAGCAGCATGGGCGCTCTAGCACCCATTATGAGGCTAGAGCACCTCCCATACTGCCCGGGAAATTCCCGGGCTGGACAGTGCTATCGCTCCCGATTTTTCTCATTTTTCTCCTCTTTCAAACCATTCGACTGTTTTTGTGTCTTTCATACTTAATTTCAATTCATTAAATCAATTTTGTCCAACAGTGTTTGACTTATATAATGTATATGTGAAGGGATGTGTTGACATTTGTCCCACATGGGAAACTGGAATATATGTCATCTCTTTATAAGATACATGAGTTGCTCCACTTATTATCAATTGATATTGAGTTAGAACCCCCATGTATTCTTAATATTTTGCCACCATAAAAAAAATGTTCCTCGAATTTTTATTTTATTATTTTTTTGGCCTCTTATAAGATACATGAGTTGCTCCACTTATTATCAATTGATATTGAGTTAGAACCCCCATGTATTCTTAATATTTTGCCACCATAAAAAAAAAAAAAAGTTCCTCCAATTTTTATTTTATTATTTTTTTGGCCTCTTATCTTGGGTTCTAAATCAGTCTATGCTTCCAAATTTTTAATTTCTCAAGCGTAGTACAATAATATGTTTTGTCGCTGTCTTTTTGTTATCTACACTGTAGAACATATCGATTCATATAATCATATAGAGTTTCTATTTATTCATCAATTTCTACATGTAATGCAATTGATCAATAGGCAATTTTCTCTTACGTTAAGTATGTTCATGTCTCATAATTTTCCTTGTCATTTTTTTCTTTTCAGCCAGTAATTATATTCAATACAACAACTATTAAACTTTTAATCCCAATAAATTGTGATAAGCTACATGAACAATAAAGTAAATCAAGTCGAGTCGCACACGTGTATCACTCATCTCCAAGTGCTTCTAAACGAATATCCTCTTTAATCCCCTTGTACTCCAAATATCTGCAGTATAACTTCGAGTCATGTCTTCTTCGATCTTCATCTCGCTCTCGTAAAATGGCCGAAATCCATGGATTCCACTATGACATTTCGAGTCATAACCATAAAAGATAATAAAAATATTAATTATTTGAAGTATAGATTTTTAACATAATCAAAAACATATTTGTAAATAAAGGACATTGCAAGGTGTGCTATTATTAAAAAATGAGAAAAATAACGAGACGTGAGACTAACGTTAGTTTTTTGGGGGGAGAGGGTGTGTCCAAGAGCGTCGAATAATGGCGATCAATCTCTTTAAATCTTTCTTACAAGAATTAATCTTTTTTGCCTTCAAGTTTTTCAAAAAATATTCTTATAGTGGGAAGGGACGAAAGCGCGTATAGCGCGACTCGAACTCGAGTCATCATAAAATGAGAAATGAGCTTTTACCACTAAGATAAGTCCGAAAGCTCCAAGTTTTTCAATTTTAACTATTTTATTAATTATTAAGTAATTGTTTTAATTATGACAAATGGTGAGTCCATCCATAATTGATCCAATTCAATTTTCAATCAAAGATATATTTGGTCACTTGCTCAATTCTGGGAAGGTAAAATGTTATGAATCAAAACAAGTACATGTTATTTAAAAGTTTAGTTTAGAATAGGTGTGCTATAAAATACATAAAATTAATGGCAACAACTTGACGACAAATATCAACCCACGAAGGTTGTCGGGTTGGTTCCTATTCCATGTTCCACACACACATCCCTAAAGATTCATTACGTGATTCTATATTTTTTATTATCCTCACTCATGGATCTCGTATATTTAATTATAGTTTTACGATTTAGAGGATCATTTTTTATGTGACCCCTTTCAATTTTATATTCGAAGTTATGATCAGATTCATTCATTAAAAAGACTCAATTCAATGCATTTGAGGACCCTCATTTCAAAAAAATACACCACCTGATAATTTACCAAGTTATTCACATTTCATTAGATTGTCAGAGTCGAATTGAAAGCTAAGCAGTGTGAATTCTAAAGATTACCCACTAGATTGAGTATCATACATGTAACGATTGGATAAGGAATCATCACTCATAGATACATTACTTATACAACTAGAATTGCGATAATGATAAAAAGTAACTTTATATTTTATTCATAAAAGAATGGTCATTGTCAATCTAAAAAAATTGATTTTTAGTATCAAAATATATAGAATATTGTCCACATTAATATCCGTAACTAAAAAGGGCAAATCTCCTTCCGGGCAAAGGTGGGCAAGACTTACTAGCACTCTACATTTATATTTTTCTAATTATTCTATGAGGGTTCTCACACACACAGCTGACACGAGATTCAAGGCCACCGTAGGATTTAATGTGAGCGTTCTAGACATTGGAGTGTCATATTGTTTCAGCAATGCTGTTGAATTGCCCTTGACAACAGAAGATTTTACTGTCGATTTTTTTTTTTTTTGATCATACTGCCGAAGTTTTTTGGTTATCAAAGAAGTGGGTTTTCTGATTTGACTTTGAAAGTCAATCATTTTCATTAATCTTGGGATTTATATATGATGTGATCTCAAAATTTCTTAAGTTCGGTATAATAAGTACAATAATAAATATATGAGAGACACCACAATTTTTACGTGAAAATCCTGCAAAATGAAAAAAACGGGACCTTGTTCAGTATAAATTTTCCACTATGTACGTTGATTTGCTACAGGACGTTGACACAATATTTGAATAATGAATTTAAACAAAACACGAGAATAAAAAGACCGAACACACAATATAGTATGCTCTCATTGAAGTCTTTTCTTGCCCCGGAAAATCCAACATTTTACGATGGCATCACAGACTTGTATTTATAGTGTGGATTCTGGAAGTTGATGCGCGTCATATCCGAAACACGATCTCATCTGATCGTGGAATTATTGGCTCAAGACGTGTACGAGAAATTCGGGAGTCATCAATGCACGTCTGCACCTGTTGATTGTCAGTTATGTCCGGGGTCTTCCGCTACAGTTTGACCAATAAATCGAGCAGGTATTGACAATGCTCGGGTAACCTATCTTCGGGGTATTTCTTGCTCGGCACTTGTATGGGATTTTAACCGAAGAGACCGATTCATCTTATAACATCACCCCATCCCCTGAAGTAAAGCAAGACGAGAGCATTGAATTCTTGGTTTATTGTCTTAAGCTAAAATCCGGGTTCTGACCTGTTCGGGAGTTTTTTCCCGCTCCTTTTTCCCTGCTCAATATTCAAAAGTATTTATATTTTTCTAATTATTCTATGAGGGTTCCCACACACACAGCTGACACGAGATCCAAGGCCACCGTAGGATTTAATGTGAGCGTTCTAGACATTGGAGTGTCATATTGTTTCAGCAATGCTGTTGAATTGCCCTTGACAATAGAAGATTTTACTGTCGATTTTTTTTTTTTATCATACTGCCGAAGTTTTTTGGTTATCAAAGAAGTGGGTTTTCTGATTTGACTTTGAAAGTGTAAGGACCCTAGTTCCTTAAATACGGATTAAAGGCGTAATTAGAGCTAACATAAATTATCAGAGTAAAATGATCGTGTTGAGACTATGAGCCTTAAGAATTACATGCCAAAATAAGGACTATCAAGTGCATTAATTACATCCCCAATCAAATGAATGTTTTCACTATAGCTTTACATTACTCCTAGAGTAGACACTATACAAAAGTAATCATGTCCTTCATCTATCAAAAGTGTTCTTCGCAAGCTCACCGCCTCAACCCGCTTTAGCCCCTTTTTATCATGCCAAAATGTACCTACAAGGACAACCCCCAAAATATGAGCATATAATAATTCATATACAACACAATATGAATGTAAGGCGTAAATGCATAAACCGTAATAAAACACTTCCTGTTTTCCCAAGCATTTTAAACGCTCCCTTTTTGGTTGTCCCTGTACCATAACTCATAGCATAATCAATAGATTATTTACTGGTTTACACATGTCATGACATAACACCATTCCATATTCATCAATTACCAATCCCTAGTCTGTTCATCACAATGTATTTTAATGCCCCTCGCTTCACATATAGGCGGCATAGAATAACCTCGCTTTAATGGACATGCGGCGCTCCCACCCCTCGCTTCACATTTTAGCGGCAAATATTCTTTCCTCGCCTCATATGACAACCACGCTTCAATGTGACATGCGGCGCTCCCACCCCTCGCTTCACATTGAGCGGCACCAAACAAATAGCGGCAAGCATTAAAATCATCAAAGGATGACCATGACTCATGGGATATGCACCAACAATCATCATATGCATATATAGTCATCATGCATAAATTCAACATGTATTTGCATCCACAATGCACGTTTCCACATATACTCGCATCCACAATGCATAATCAATGAGTATAATAGATACATGTATCGTTGGGTGCCCGTACGTCCTCTACGTACCTTTTCAAAAAGTAGGATGTGGTAGGACTTCACTTCCTTGGCTGTGTTGCCACCTGGGATGGTTCTACACATTCACACAAACCGATATTAGAACCAAATAATAGTCCAATACCAAAAATCCCACAAAAATAATCAAAAACACCCATTTTGGTGTCTCGCGATCGATCGCCATATAGCCCCGATCGATCGCGAGACTACTCTGTCTCGTTCAACAAAAAATTTCAATCCGCGATCGATCGCCGAGTTTGCGCCGATCGATCGCGACCTCGCCGATCGATCGCGCCAAACTCGCGATCGATCGCGGAAGGCTACTGCCTTCTCCCCTGTAGCTCGCGATCGATCGGGAGAATGTCCCGATCGATCGCCGAGACCTGTACACCCGATTTTTGGGCACTATTCACCCTTCTTCTTCCCCTACTCAAACAAACTCAAATATTAATACATCAACAATACAAGACCACTAAAAACCTTCAATAAACATCCTCATACATCCATAAATCTAACACTCAACCAAAATAATATCAACCCCAACAAACCCATTTCAAAACTCCAATATATCAATCCAAAACCAAGTAAACCCATACAAAAACATCAAGGAATGATATATTCCCTTCCTAGGCCTCAAATCTTACCAAGAATCACAACAATGTAGTTTTTGCAAAGATTTCTCTTCTACCTTGAAGCAAAAATCGAAAATGGGGGAAGGGTTAGGGTTGGGAGAGTGTTTGGGGATTTAAAGAGTGAATGGTAAAGTGGGGTGATAAAGTGGGGTAATAGTTTATATAGGTCAAATAGAATTGTACCCCAACAATTAACATGATGTACAAATATCCCAACATGGTATTTTAAAAGCATTTTACCAAAATGCACCAAAACCTCAATTAAACTCATGCTTTCCAATTAATTGCCACCTTAACAAATAAATCATGCTAATACTCAATTCTCCCAACATGCACAATATACATCCCGAAATGCATCATCGGTCACGCCTACCATGTGACTAAGCATTTCAATATGATAAATAAATCCAGCACATAAATTAATTATCACCATAATTAATCATATAAACATAATTAATGCTCAAATTGTAATTAATTATTTCGGGAATATCACAATACTCCCCTACTTATAAGATTTCGTCCTCGAAATTTCATGCACTTACCCTAAAATGAAACTAAACATAAATAACATACCAGAAAACAGTTCCGGGTAGTGCTGTACCATATGCCGCTCCGTCTCCCACGTAGCCTCCTCGACACCCCTGCGATCCCACTGAACCTTGATCATAGGTATCACCTTGTTCCAAAGTGTGCGGTCTGCTCAATCCAGAATTCTAACAGGCCGTTCCACATAAGATACATCGGATTCTAACTGAACCTTGGAAGGCTGCAACACATGAGATAGATCCGGCTCATACTTCCGCAACATAAACACATGGAATATAGAAGAGCTACAGAGGCGGATGCGGATTTAGTACATCATGTATACCAGACAAAGAGGGTGGCAAGGCCAGTCGGTAGTGGTGTGCGCTTATCGTGTACGCCTAAATTAACCCCACTCAATCCTCAAGATTAATAACAATAATATAGTAGTGTGAGTAGGGATCGATCCCACGAGGAGGTGTGAATTCTTGTGTTAATGAAAATCAAAACACAATAAATTAAAGATGGGGTTGTGAGTGATTGAATTATACTACTTAAATTAAAATTAAAGATTAAACTAATGAAAGCGATTCTTGGTATCGGTCGACTCTTCCTTGGAATTATCATCTATTTCATCGATTCACAAAAGACTCAATTTTTCATATGAATATTCATCGTTGGACGTTTAATCCAATAATCAAAGTCCTATATCACCTTACGTTTAGTTAAGTAGCCCAAGCGTTCTAGTTTAACCCTTATCAAACAATCAATCAAAATACAAGCGATTAAGATTTAAATCGATGATAGCATATGAACTAGTGAGATCGATGAAGCTAAACAACATAATCCAAGCGTCTATGTTTAATCTAGTCAAGTGTTCCTCCTAAGAATTTAACAAACTCACAAGCGGAAATTCATCAATCTTAGTTGCTTCGTAAATTAGAGGGATCAAACGATTCCGTATTTGATATCTAATTTAGCATTAGATTTCATGCAAGTTACTAGGTTGTCAATCCAATAAACAAACACAACGATCATATCAATAAAATCAGAAAAACTCTTGATATTCAATAAAATTGATAATTAAAGCGTATGAATCTCCCCAAGATAAATAATTCCAAGATTTGTCTTCCTCAACCAAGAATTAAAAACTAGCTAGACATAATCTAATAAAAACAATAAATAAAAGCAAGGGAAAGAATACTAATCCGATCCCCGCTCGTCGAGGTGTCAATCCCGCCTTCGCTTCGATCTTCGTAGCCGTCTTCAACAAAATTGAAAGAAAAATATAAAACTATCATAAACTACTCTACCCCTAACTATCTAGATGTTTAAAGGTCTGATTTTCGTGGATATAGAGGCTAGGAGGCTTGGGAACTAGGTTAGAGGCCATGTAGAAGGAAAGAAATCAAGAATTTTAACTTTCCAAAATCCTATTGGCGTAATTACGCCTAAAATGGCGTAACTACGCCTAAATTCCCGTAGCACTGGCGTAGGTACGCCTGAAATGGCGTCTTTACGCCTGATTTTCCATTTTTCTGGCGAGTTTCGTATTTTTGCCATAACTTTCTAATACGAACTCCGAATTCGATGAATCAGCTGTCCACGCGAAGATAACTGAAAGTTCTACAACCTCATGCTGACCACATTCCCAAAACCTGGCTGGAATATATAGAAATTTGAGGATAAAGGAGCAACAAGTGTCTTTGATTCCGGTTTTTTCCTCTTTTCTTCAACTTTACTCATTCTTTCATCATCTTAGCTTGATTTCTTCACCTTTTCCTACATTTACACAAATATACGATTAGTGTAATGACCCGACACTTTACATGATCATGCATAAGCATCATAGCATATATTTTGACATTTTATATGTGCATTGATAAGCATAGAGATTGGGCATAGGATAAAGGTGAAAAAGAAGAAGAAACATAAAGTGAATAAATTGAAAAATATTAAGTAAATTTAATGATTAATATAGATAATGAATAGATTTCAATTGACTAGAAGTATGATATTGATTAAATTGAGTAAAGAGATTATATATGGAATAGATGTGAATATATTGAATAGATTATATTGAATAAAAGTGAAAATATTGATTAAATTTAGTGAAATATAGATTAAATTTAGTGATAAAATGGGGAAGGGTATTTTGGTAATTTTGAAATTTGTAAAAAAAAAAATTAAATATTACCTTAAATCGGGAACCGACTGAAAACATTAGATTTACACACATTTACACGTTTGAGTATGTGAAATGACCGTAAGAAATGAGGGAGAAGAGAGAAAGGAAAGTGGTGGGGTTTCGTTAATTTTCGGACTTCGAAACGTCGTCAAAACTCGAAAATAAGTACATATCTGGAATCCTCGCCTCGTTATCTTCCTTTTGAGGTAGTTTTTCTTAACTTTTTCTTATGTTTAGGGTATGGCTTAATTTGAAATAATGCCCAAAAATTATGAAATTCATATATGTGATAGATTAAACAATGATAAACAATATTTAACAAGAAACTTGAGATTCTGTTGTAGTTTAGAATTTATACAAATTTTATGGGTATAAAAACGTCATGTGCATATACTTGTTACACAAAAATGAAATTGAGAAAACATAATTGTAACTGTGAGAAATAATGAATAGTAGAAAAGTAAAATTTCACGTGGTATGAACATTTCATGCATAACTATAATTAATTCATATTAAACCATATGATATTGAGTTGGTTGTGCATTTGATATGCACTGTTAGGTTCTACATTTGATATCGGCACCAGTAAGGCGACTTAAGCACTTCCTATGAGATAGGAGTATCGCTTGTGAGTATATCCTTATAACTTGGTATTTAATTTTATATAAGTATGTAATTTGTGTTATATAAGTATCCTGAATGAATTGCAATGAATGCAATATGATGTGCAAGAACTAAATTGAGTTCTGAAATGTACATGGTGAAATGTGATGTTATAAGTTCTATATGATGTTATTTACCCTATGATTTGATGTTATGCATATGATTATGACATGTGCATTAATAAGAGATTAAAGAACTCTGTTATGGCCACTAATGACCTTGAACCATGTGTTATTTCATTCTGAGTACGGTCAGAATTACAGAATCAAAAAAATATCGATCCCGAGTTAATAATTGAACTCAAAAGGGGATCTACAGAGTGCCGGCCATATCGTGATCACGGATTGTTCTTGGTATTAGTTGGGTCATAACAGAATAACAATACAGACATACATGTGCATCATTTCATTTTATATGAAACATGTGAACTGATGTAAAGCTTATGATGATGAATCATGTGAGTATATTCATGTGCTTATGTAGATATGAATTATATGCTTATGTGATTTTAAATACTATGTTATTTGAATATGCTCATTGAGTTTGCAACTCACCCAAATGCAAATGTTGTTTTTCAGTTGTTGTAAATAAAAGTTGACTCTACAAGGTTTTTCTACGTAGTTGGAAGTCATGGATCCAAGGTCGGCTGGCTGACTCTAGTCCTTCTCCCTCAGCTCATCATTTGCATATACTGTATAGGTTTTTGGTTGGGTTGTGAGGGGTACAACCTTGGTCATTTTGTGGCAAACTGCCTTGTAAATTATATTTTGATACATGGCTTGATTGCATGATGTTATGAGATTGAAATTTTCGCTGCCATTAAATATTATGTTATATGCCTCATGTATATGTGTTATATGTGTAAGGGGTGTCACAGTTGATTTGGTATCAGAGCAAAGGTTAGAGGTTCTGTAGACTGTCACATGTGCATTGTCATTATCTGGTAAATGGTTGCATAAGTCAGCATTTATGTCATATAGGTTTAATGATGAGCAAAGTATTCATGGAGGGGAAGGATCAGCCGAGCCTGAGTCACATTCATCATTTTCACTTCCACCTCATGCACAAAGAATACCAGCTGAGGTATATCGACAGTTTCCACCTGTTTATCCTCCGGAACCACGTGAAAGGAGGTATGATAAATTAAGAAAAATGGGAGCTATTGACTTTATGGGTACTACTGATCCAGCTGAGGCAGAGACTTGGCTGAAACGTACAGAAAGAATTCTGAACTTGATGAAATGTACACCTGAGGAGAAATTTGATTACACAGTGTCACTTCTTCAGGGTAATGCTTATGATTGGTGGGAGACTATTCCACACAGTACTAATCAGCCGTCTATGTTGACATGGGATGATTTTCTGTTGCATTTTAATGATGCTTACCTACCTGAAGTTTATAAGGATCAGAAAGAGAGAGAATTTCTTGATCTGAAACAGTGGAATCGATCAATAGCGGAATATGAGGTACTCTTTAACCAGTTATCGCATTATGCTCCACATATGATAGCCACAGAAAAGAAGAAGTGTAGCAGATTTGAGGCAGGACTTCGATTTACTATTCGTGATCGCCTCACACCTACAGACATGGAATCTTTTAGCAAGTTGAAAGCTGCAGTTGTACGTGCTGAAAAGTTGGAAGCTGAATCAAAAGCTTTCCAATTGAATAAAAAGAGACAAAGTGAAGAAGTTAGTGGATTTGGAAAGAGAAAAGGGTTTGCCACACCTACACAGAAAAGTTTCCCCAGTGGTTCTAAAGGTGTCAGTTCTAGTGGTGCAACATCTGCTGCTAAAAGTTTTGGTTCTACACCGTCGGTTATGACTTGTGTGCATTGTGGACGAAATCATTATGGACAGTGTAGAATGTTTATAAGAAAATGTTTTCGATGTGGAGAACCTGGACATATAGCAAGGAATTGTTCAAAGCCACATGAAGAACCTACAGTTCAGCAAACCAGGTCAAGTGGTTTTACACCTAACAGAGGCAGAGATCGAGGACGATTTGGTATGGGCAGAGGGATCAGTACAGAGGAGAGTAAAGCCAATAATCAGGCCCGAGTGTTTGCTATGACACAGGAGGAAGCAAATGCAGCACCAGCAGTGATTATCGGTAATTTATCTATTTCTGGTTTAACAGCTTATGTTTATTTGATCCTGGTGCAACACATTCATTCATATCACAATTATTCATGATGCATTTGCATGAAACACCAGTATCATTGGGTTATAATTTATTTGTTCAAACCCCAGTAGGGAGCATGATTGTTATAAATACTGTGTATCAGAATTGTAAAATCTTCATTGGGAATACTGAAATGCATGCTACTTTACTGGTTATTCCGTTAAAGGATTTTGATGTGATTCTGGGTATGGATTGGTTAACTGAATATCATGCTAAGTTGGATTGTTTTACCAAAGAAATAGTACTGCAACTTCCTGATCAGTCCCAGATAGTATTTCAAGGAAAAAGAAAAATCTTGCCTACATGTGTAATATCTGCATCTACGGCATTCAGATTGGTTAAGGGTGGATGTGAAGCATATTTAGCTCACATTGTAGATAGCAGATTATGTGGTTTGAAACTTGAAGATATTCCAGTGGTTAGAGAATATCCCGATGTATTTCCAGATGATTTACCAGGATTACCCCCAGATCGAGATACTGAGTTTACAATCAAAATACCAGTGGGTACATCGCCAATTTCTATTTCTCCTTATAGAATGGCACCTATTGAATTAAAAGAATTGAAAACTCAGTTACAAGAATTACTGGATAAAGGATTCATTAGACCGAGTGTTTCACCTTGGGGCGCACCTGTGTTGTTTGTTAAAAAGAAAGATGGTACCTTGAGATTATGTATTGATTATCGACAGTTGAACCGTGTGACTGTTAAGAATAAATATACATTGCCTAGAATTGATGATTTATTTGATCAGTTGCAAGATGCTACAGTCTTTTCAAAGATTGATCTGAGATCAGGGTATCATCAGTTGAAAATTTCTGAGTCTGATGTGTCAAAAACAGCTTTCAGAACAAGGTATGGTCACTATGAATTTTTGGTAATGCCTTTTGGTTTGACTAATGCACCTGCTGCATTTATGGCATTGACGAATGATGTGTTTAGATCTTACCTGGATAGCTTTGTGATTGTCTTTATTGATGACATTCTGATATATTCTAAATCGACTGAAGAACATGAACGACAATTGAAAATTTTGTGCTACAAACTTTGCGTGAGAAACAGTTGTATGCAAAACTCAGCAAATGTGAATTTTGGTTAGATCAGATTGTCTTTTTGGGACATGTTGTTTGTAGTGCTGGTATTAAAGTTGATCCAGTGAAAATTGAAGCAGTAACTAAATGGGAGTGTCCGAAAAATGTTGCAGAAGTTCGTAGTTTTCTTGGTTTAGCTGGGTACTATAGGAGATTTGTTGAAAATTTCTCTCTTATAGCTACTCCACTGACAAAATTGTTGCGCAAAGGTATTTTGT
The DNA here is from genome assembly GCA_907163345.1 of Haberlea rhodopensis. Taxonomy (NCBI): domain Eukaryota; kingdom Viridiplantae; phylum Streptophyta; class Magnoliopsida; order Lamiales; family Gesneriaceae; genus Haberlea; species Haberlea rhodopensis. Next base: position 23,736 of record CAJQUN010001124.1, on the reverse strand, counting down.
TTAAGTGGACAGATGAATGCCAAAAGAGCTTTGACGAATTGAAAGAACGACTCACTACTGCTCCAGTTCTGACAATACCTTCAGGTACTGATGGTTTTGTTATTTATAGTGATGCTTCTTATCAAGGTTTGGGATGTGTTTTGATGCAACATGGTAAAGTTATTGCTTATGCTTCTCGGCAACTTAAGCCATATGAGATGTCTTATCCTACACATGATTTAGAACTTGCTGCAGTTGTTTTTGCATTAAAGATATGGAGACATTACTTATATGGTACCACATTTCAAATCTTTACCGATCATAAAAGTCTGAAATATCTGTTGAGTCAGAAAGAATTGAATATGCGACAACGAAGATGGCTTGAATTATTAAAAGACTATGATTGTACTATTGAGTATCACCCTGGAAAGGCAAATGTTGTTGCTGATGCGTTGAGCAGAAAATCATATGGTACTGTTTCTTATCTTTCAGTACATTCTGTGCCATATTTGCTAGAATTGAGAAAAATGAATATTGCCTTGAATGTTGATGAGATTGGTATTATCTGTGCTTCACTTTGTATCCGTCCAGTAATGACTGAAAGGATTAAAAATGCTCAATTTCGTGATGATAAACTAATCAGTATTGCAGAAAAGGTGAAACAGGGAAATAGTACAGAATTTGTTATCAATGATGAGGGTACTTTAATGATTCATAATCGACTGTGTGTTCCTAATATGGATAATATAAGGCATGAAATAATGGAGGAAGCACACATTGCACCGTATGATATGCATCCCGGTAGTACGAAGATGTATCAGACTCTGAGAACCCATTATTGGTGGCCTAGAATGAAGAAGGATGTAACTGAGTATATATCGAAATGTTTGACATGCCAACAGGTGAAATCTGAACATCAAGCACCAGTTGGGAAATTGCATCCATTACCTATTCCAGTTTGGAAGTGGGAGCGTATAACAATGGATTTTGTTTATGGTTTACCTGTAACACCGAGAAAGAATGATGCAGTTTGGGTGATTGTTGATCGATTGACAAAATCAGCTCATTTCTTACCATTTAGATGGGGATCGACACTTGAAAGTTTAGCAAGAAGGTATGTGAATGAAATTGTTAGATTACATGGTGTACCTTTATCTATTGTATCAGATAGAGATCCTCGTTTTACATCAAGATTTTGGGGAAGTTTACAAGAAGCTTTGGGTACTAAATTACATTTTAGTATAGCATTCCATCCACAAACAGATGGACAATCAGAAAGAACGATCCAGACTTTAGAAGAGATGCTTAGATCATGTGTTCTTGATTTTAGAGGTTCATGGGATGATTATATTGCTTTGATGGAATTTGCATATAATAATCAGTATCATAGTAGTATTGGCATGGCACCATATGAAGCCTTATATGGTAGAAAGTGCAGAAGTCCAGTATGCTGGGATGAAGAAGGAATGCGCATAGTAGAAGGTCCAGATCTCATTCAAGAGACAGTTGAAAAGATAAAAATTGTGAAAAATCGATTAAAAGCAGCGCAAGATAGACAAAAGAGTTATGCTGATCAACATAGACGAGAAATGGATTATCAAGTTGGCGAAAAGGTATTTCTTCGTGTTTCTCCTTGGAGAGGTATTCTCAGATTTGGAAAGAAAGGAAAATTGAGCCCTCGATACATTGGTCCCTATGAGATTCTTGATACAGTTGGACCGTTAGCCTATCGTCTTGCCTTACCTCCTGAATTGTCTCAGATTCATAATGTGTTCCATGTTAGTATGCTTCGGAGATACAGATCAGATCCATCTCATATCCTGCAAAATGAACCGATTGAAATTTCTGAGAATTTAAGTTATGTTGAAGAACCGGTTGAGATATTAGAATACAAGGACAAACAGTTACGGAATCGAGCAATTCCTATGGTAAAGGTTCTGTGGAAGAATCATTCTGAACGTGAAGCTACGTGGGAAACAGATGAACATATGAAAACACAGTATCCGTGGTTATTTCTGGATACAGGTATAAATTTCGAGGCCGAAATTTTCTAAGGGGGGAGGAATTGTAATGACCCGACACTTTACATGATCATGCATAAGCATCATAGCATATATTTTGACATTTTATATGTGCATTGATAAGCATAGAGATTGGGCATAGGATAAAGGTGAAAAAGAAGAAGAAACATAAAGTGAATAAATTGAAAAATATTAAGTAAATTTAATGATTAATATAGATAATGAATAGATTTCAATTGACTAGAAGTATGATATTGATTAAATTGAGTAAAGAGATTATATATGGAATAGATGTGAATATATTGAATAGATTATATTGAATAAAAGTGAAAATATTGATTAAATTTAGTGAAATATAGATTAAATTTAGTGATAAAATGGGGAAGGGTATTTTGGTAATTTCGAAATTTGTAAAAAAAAAAATTAAATATTACCTTAAATCGGGAACCGACTGAAAACATTAATTTACACACATTTACATGTTTGAGTATGTGAAATGACCGTAAGAAATGAGGGAGAAGAGAGAAAGGAAAGTTGTGGGGTTTCGTTAATTTTCGGACTTCGAAACGTCGTCAAAACTCGAAAATAAGTACATATCTGGAATCCTCGCCTAGTTATCTTCCTTTTGAGGTAGTTTTTCTTAACTTTTTCTTATGTTTAGGGTATGGCTTAATTTGAAATAATGCCCAAAAATTATGAAATTCATATATGTGATAGATTAAACAATGATAAACAATATTTAACAAAAAACTTGAGATTCTGTTGTAGTTTAGAATTTATACAAATTTTATGGGTATAAAAACGTCATGTGCATATACTGGTTACACAAAAATGAAATGGAGAAAACATAATTGTAACTGTGAGAAATAATGAATAGTAGAAAAGTAAAATTTCACGTGGTATGAACATTTCATGCATAACTATAATTAATTCATATTAAACCATATGATATTGAGTTTGGTTGTGCATTTGATATGCACTGTTAGGTTCTACGTTTGATATAGGCACCAGTAAGGCGACTTAAGCACTTCCTATGAGATAGGAGTATCGCTTGTGAGTATATCCTTATAACTTGGTATTTAATTTTATATAAGTATGTAATTTGTGTTATATAAGTATCCTGAATGAATTGCAATGAATACAATATGATGTGCAAGAACTAAATTGAGTTCTGAAATGTACATGGTGAAATGTGATGTTATAAGTTCTATATGATGTTATTTACCCTATGATTTGATGTTATGCATATGATTATGACATGTGCATTAATAAGAGATTAAAGAACTCTGTTATGGCCTAATGACCTTGAACCATGTGTTATTTCATTCTGAGTACGGTCAGAATTACAGAATCAAAAAAATATCGATCCCGAGTTAATAATTGAACTCAAAAGGGGATCTACAGAGTGCCGGCCATATCGTGATCACGGATTGTTCTTGGTATTAGTTGGGTCATAACAGAATAACAATACAGACATACATGTGCATCATTTCATTTTATATGAAACATGTGAACTGATGTAAAGCTTATGATGATGAATCATGTGAGTATATTCATGTGCTTATGTAGATATGAATTATATGCTTATGTGATTTTAAATACTATGTTATTTGAATATGCTCATTGAGTTTGCAACTCACCCAAATGCAAATGTTGTTTTTCAGTTGCTGTAAATAAAAGTTGACTCTACAAGGTTTTCTACGTAGTTGGAAGTCATGGATCCAAGGTCGGCTGGCTGACTCTAGTCCTTCTCCCTCAGCTCATCATTTGCATATATTGTATAGGTTTTTGGTTGGGTTGTGAGGGGTACAACCTTGGTCAATTTGTGGCAAACTGCCTTGTAAATTATATTTTGATACATGGCTTGATTGCATGATGTTATGAGATTGAAATTTCCGCTGCCATTAAATATTATGTTATATGCCTCATGTGTATGTGTTATATGTGTAAGGGGTGTCACAATTAGGTAGCATATGTATCAATTTATCCATCAAAATATACCAAATCGTAGACAATTAAGCATACTAGATGTGTCTATTTCTAGTCACATCAAATACCCCCATACTTAAACTTTGCTCGACCTCGAGTAAATCAGACAAAACTAAATATTTTTTTTTTAATTGGCTCATGGGTTCATAACAAAACAACTTGTCCTCACTTTAACGCCTCAACAATTATAAACATGCATAGTAATGAAAGGCGGTGAAAAGTTAACAGTGGAACAAGTTCAATCCCTAAACATCTCATACTCAACAAAGTAGTGAACGTGTGTGTGTGGTCATAAACAAGTGCTGTGTACAAATTATAGATCCAAAATATGCAAAGCCATAATAGTTCAAGTCATACACTAACACAAGTATAAGCTCACTTGCACACTCTTCTCCACTATCTTAGCCACTTTGCAAACACAAATCAAGTAGGTCTTTATTAGCTTGTAGCTTGGCCTAGGTATTGGCTTATGAAAGAAAGGGTAAGGATATTCAAACAAGAGAGTATGATGAAATGCACACTAAAACTTCTCTTCTTGCATGAATTTTTCAAACCTTGTTCATTTTTCAAGGCTTATTTCAACATTTTGTTTTCTTCTTTTATGCCTTGGCTCCCCTTGGAGTCATATTTTTTTATCAAATTTCTCAAGGCATCCATTTTCTTTCATGTATTTCATTCTTTTGATAATAAAGTTCACAAATATAATTCAATGAATTCTCAAGTGCATGTGAATGAAATACATCATACTCCCTTTAAAGGTATGGATTAAAATCATATTTAGGCTAAAAGGGTAGGATGATAAGCTAGTCAAGGAATGTTGAATGGGGGTCTTTATTATGCTTAGCATACTACCATTCTTACATTAAAGCTCAAAAAGGGTACTAGAGATTGATTTTGTTTACATGGTAGGTTTGAAAGGCTCAAACGCATCAAAGATTGCCTATATCACTTTCATGTTTGCAAGTAGTCTAGACATACGCCTCAAAGAGCATGTAGTTAAGTTCTAGCATGTATTAGAGACTTCTTAAGACTATCACAAACTTCACACAATCTTCACTAAGTTATGCACACTTCACAAGTCATGACAAAATCGTGCTCAAAATATTCAACTACTAAGTTAAAGCATAATTTGCATTAGAGTTCAAAGTGTTCCAAGGTTAACAATTCACCTATGTTCAAAAGCATGCATGATATCAATTAGGTTTCATCATGGGCTAGTGATTCTACGCATGTGCTCAAAATTTTTCGATTTTTTTTGAATTTTTGTAATAGAAAATCAATAACACACCACTAATCCCTCCCCCATACTTAAATCTTACATTGTCCCCAATGTAAGGCAAAAATACAAGAAACGAGAAAAGTCTAACTAATAAAGCAATAAAAAATAAAAAGAAAGGGAAACTAACTCCCCTTGGGTTGCCTCCCAAGCAGCGTCTCTGTTTAACGTCGGTGGCCCGACTCCAATGCTCGTGCTCATGGTGGGTCATGTTTGGTGTCCAATGCCACATTTTCCCACCTCAGTATCCTTCTGACAGCTCGAAGGCGATGCCTATTCGCCTTATACTTCTTGGAGGTCCTCAACCTTTTTCGCATCCCCTCGTTTTCTATTGATGTATCGTGAGGTTCAGGATGAAGTTTCAGCTCAACATCAGGTACCTGAAATTCAAAATTGAGATTTTTAAAAGGAGAATTTGGTAAAGCAGTAGTAATACATGAAGTATCAGTCAAAATTTCTCCCATACTTCGTTCGTCAATAGGTCGATCAGTAGTTACCCCATGTTCATGCTCAGTGACAGTATGTGATTTTTCTAGTGATACGTGATGTGTGATGCCAATAGTATAATCAGTAGTTGGATGAACGGGATCATGAGTATTGAACTTAGCTACCTCATCATTAAACTCCATAGTAAAAGCACCACCACTTACATCTATTATGCACTTGGAAGTTTTCAAAAATGGTCTCCCTAACAGAATAGGGCTGCTTTTATTATCATTTTCCATGTCAAGTACGTAGAAGTCAGCAGGAAAGACCAATTTATCGATTTTCAATAGAACGTCCTCAAGTATTCCCCTAGGATGCACAGTAGACCTATTTGCTAATTGAATAGCAATTTCAGATTTTTTAAGAGGTCCTAGGTCTAAAGAGGTGTAGATTGAATAATGCATAACATTTACTGATGCTCCTAAGTCTAGCATGGCCTTATCAATTCTATTATTTCCAATCATGCATGGGACAGTGAACATACCAGGATCAGTGCATTTCGTAGGGGTTTCCTTCTCCTCATCGTCAGAGAAAAAATCGTCAAACATGTCCATTTCATCACAGTATTCGACCTTCGGTTCCTTTTTTCTCTTCAAAGGGTTCATGATCATATTCAACATAGGGGGTTGTTGGAGACATACCTTGTGGAGATGCATGATGTGCAAGCTCATCTTCTTCTAGTGGCACATGTGTCTCCTCTTCTAGCTTGGGTGGCATCAGTATCACCTCCCCCGGGGTTCCTACCTCTTCATCACTCCTTGAGGCGATTGCAACCATGTTCTCTCGTGGTGCCTCCATCGTCCGGGAGGGTATAAAGTCGGTGGGTTGTGCTGCTATCTGATCGGCTGATTTAATAAGTTGCTCGATTTGGTTACCCAAATTCTGAGTGCTAGCCCTGAATTCCTTTTGAAATTGCAAAGTATTGTCATTAAGTGTTAAAACAAGATTCTCTCAAGACTCACCAGGGGTATGGTATTGAGGTTGTTGCTGCCATGACGAATATTGTGGTATGTATGGCGGTAGATAGGACTGCATGTAAGGTGGAGGTGGGCTCATCCATTGATTGTCATAGTTGAGATTGGGATGATCACTCCAACTTGAGTTGTATGCACTTTCTCCACTCCCTACGCCAAGTTGGTGCACAAGATACTCCAATTCGTCTAGTCGCCTATAGTCCTCCATGATAAGATCCGATTTTGAGAAATCAACCTGTAAGCACTAACAAACAAGAGTAGCGGTGGGGGGAAAGAAAGAAAGAAAAAGAAAGAGAAAGAAATAAAACACAAAATATTAACACAAAAATATACAACGCCTCCCCGGCAACGGCGCCAAAATTTGGTGTGCTCTTATCGTGTACGCCCAAATTAACCCCACTCAATCCTCAAGATTGATAACAATAATAATGTAGTAGTGTGAGTAGGGATCGATCCCACGAGGAGGTGTGAATTCTTGTGTTAATGAAAATCAAAACAAAACAATAAATTAAAGATGGGGTTGTGAGTGATTGAATTATACTACTTAAATTAAAATTAAAGATTAAACTAATGAAAGCGATTCTTGGTATCAGTCGACTCTTCCTTGGAATTATCATCTATTTCATCGATTCACAAAAGACTCAATTTTTTCATATGAATATTCATCGTTGGACGTTTAATCCAATAATCAAAGTCCTATATCACCTTACGTTTAGTTAAGTAGCCCAAGCGTTCTAGTTTAACCCTTACCAAACAATCAATCAAAATACAAGCGATTAAGATTTAAATCGATGATAACATATGAACTAGTGAGATCGATGAAGCTAAACAACATAATCCAAGCGTCTATGTTTAATCTAGTCAAGTGTTCCTCCTAAGAATTTAACAAACTCACAAGCGGAAATTCATCAATCTTAGTTGCTTCGTAAATTAGAGGGATCAAACGATTCCGTATTTTATATCTAATTTAGCGTTAGATTTCATGCAAGTTACTAGGTTGTCAATCCAATAAACAAACACAACAATCATATCAATAAAATCAGAAAAACTCTTGATATTCAATAAAATTGATAATTAAAGCGTATGAATCTCCCCAAGATAAATAATTCCAAGGATTTGTCTTCCTCAACCAAGAATTAAAAACTAGCTAGACATAATCTAATAAAAACAATAAATAAAAGCAAGGGAAAGAATACTAATCTGATCTCCGCTCGTCGAGGTGTCAATCCCGCCTTCGCTTCGATCTTCGTAGTCGTCTTCAACAAAATTGAAAGAAAAAATATAAAACTATCATAAACTACTTTACCCTTAACTATCTAGATGTTTAAAGGTCTGATTTTTGTGGATATAGAGGCTAGGAGGCTTGGGAACTAGGTTAGAGTCCATGTAGAAGGAAAGAAATCAAGAATTTTAACTTTCCAAAATCCTATTGGCGTAATTACGCCTAAAATGGCGTAACTACGCCTAAATTCCCATAGCACTGGCGTAGGTACGCCTGAAATGGCGTCTTTACGCCTGATTTTCCATTTTTCTGGCGAGTTTCGTATTTTGGCCATAACTTTCTCATACAAACTCCGAATTCGATGAATCAGCTGTCCACGCGAAGATAACTGAAAGTTCTACAACCTCATGCTGACCACATTCCCAAAACTTGGCTGGAATATATAGAAATTGGAGGAGAAAGGAGCAACAAGTGTCTTTGATTCCGATTTTTTCCTCTTTTCTTCAACTTTACTCATTCTTTCATCATCTTAGCTTGATTTCTTCACCTTTTCCTACATTTACACAAATATACGATTAGGTAGCATATGTATCAATTTATCCATCAAAATATACCAAATCGTAGACAATTAAGCATACTAGATGTGTCTATTTCTAGTCACATCAGTAAGCTAAGGTGCCAACGCGCTGCAAAATCTCGTACGGTCCAACATACCTCGGAGACAGTTTTCCGCGCATCCCAAATCGCATAACACCTCTGAAAGGCGAGATCTTCAAGAAGACCTTATCTCCCAATTGAAACTCCAACGGTCTCCGCCGTTTATTCGCATAAGCTGCCTGTCTGTCCTGGGCTGCTTTCATTTTCTGCCTTATCATCTTTATCTTCTCTTCCATTTCTCTAACCAGTTTCGGTCCTCCGACCGATTTACGGTCCAAGTCATCCCAACACAAGGGTGATCTACAATGTCTGCCATAAAGGGCCTCAAAAGGAGCCATCTGAATGCTTGCCTGGTAGTTATTATTATAAGAAAACTCTACCAAGGCTACTGAATCCTGCCAAGAAACATCGAACTCCAATACACAAGCCCTCAACATATCCTCGAGCGTTTGGATAGTACGCTCGGTCTGGCCATCCGTCTGAGGATGGTATGTGGTGCTCAATCTAACTTCAGTTCCCAAGGCTGACTGAAGACCCTCCCAAAAATGAGATGTGAATCGTGGGTCTCGATCCGACACTATGGAAATGGGGATCCCGTGCAATCTTACCACATCTCGAATATACAACTGCGCCATCCTCAAATAGGTGAAGGTCATGCTATAAGGAATGAAGTGAGCCACTTTGGTCAATCTGTCCACAATCACCCAAATGGCATCAAAACCCGAGGCACTCCTCGGCAAATGAGTCACGAAGTCCATGGAAATATGTTCCCACTTCCACTTTGGTATCTCCAAGCTTCTTAACTCGCCGCCAGGTCTCTGCCTCTCTGCCTTGACCTGCTGGCAGATCAAGCATCTCTTAACAAAGGCGACGACATCACACTTCATTCTTTTCCACCAAAACTGATCACGTAGGTCCTTATACATCTTCTTCCCGCCTGGGTGGATACTAAGTCTGCTACTATGAGCTCGCTCCAAGATTCCTCTACGCAACTCCGGCGTACTCGGAACCACCCAACGGTTACCCAATCTCAAGGATCCGTCCTCGGCCACTCTGAATTTCGATGGCTGACCAAGATGTAATAAAGATAACCATCTCTGAATCTCATCATCTGACTTCTGAGCTCTCCTGATATTCTCGTAGATATCTGGCTCAGCTAATAATGTCGATACATACACAGGTGATGCATCTATGTCGAAATCATAGCCCAGATGGCAATAGGAGGTCATCATGGCTGACAAATGGATGACGTCCTCAGCAGTACTCCTCACTTTTCGGCTCAAAGCGTCTGCTGTCAAGTTAGCTTTTCCGGGATGGTACTCAATCTCACAATCATAGTCCTTGAGTAAGTCCATCCACCTTCTTTGCCTCATGTTCAGCTCCGCCTGAGTGAATAAAAACTTCAGGCTCTTATGGTCTGTGTAAATGGTAAATGACGTACCATACAAATAATGCCTCCAAATCTTCAGGGCGAAGATGATAGCCGCCAATTCCAAGTCATGGACTGGGTATCTAGTCTCATGCGGCTTCAACTGCCTCGATGCATAAGCCACCACATGCTTATCTTGCATCAATACACACCCAAGGCCCTGAAGCGATGCATCAGTATAAAGAACAAACCTAGTGTTCTCCGAAGGAATCACCAACACAGGCGCCGTCGTCAACCGGTGTTTCAACTCCTGAAAGCTCTCCTCACAAGCTTCTGACCAAAAGAATGGTACTCCCTTCTGGGTCAACTGTGTCAATGGCTTGGCGATCTTTGAAAATCCCTCGATGAAACGTCGATAATAACCAGCCAAACAAAGGAAGTTCCATATCTCGGGCACAGAAGTGGGTGCAGCCCACTCCATCACAACCTCAATCTTCCTGGGATCCCCCGATATCCCACTGCTAGATATGACATGTCCCAGAAATACTACACTGCTCAACCAAAACTCACACTTGCTGATCTTGGCATACAACTGGTGATCTCTGAGAATCTGGAGTATTGTCCTCAAGTGTTTCGCATGCTCTTCCTCACTCCAAGAATAAATTAGTATGTCGTCAATAAATACAATGACGAACTGATCAAGATATGCCTGAAAACTCTGTTCATCAAACTCATAAAGACCGATGGGGCATTCGTCACACCGAACGGCATCACTAGGAACTCATAGTGCCCATATCGAGTCCGAAATGCTGTCTTTTGTACATCTTCCTCCCTGACCCGTCTTCCTCCCTGACCCGAATCTGGTGGTACCCGGATCTCAAATCAATCTTGCTATATAGTCTGGTACCTTGCAACTGATCAAACAAATCATCAATCCTTGGGAGAGGATATTTGTTCTTCACTGTGGCCTTATTCAGTTGCCGGTAATCGATGCACAACTGCATCGAACCATCCTTCTTCTTTACAATACGCTAGGGCGTATATATCCTTTATCAAGGAGCTCCTGCAACTGCTCCTTTAGTTCTCTTAACTCTGCCGGTGCCATCCGGTAAGGGGCACGAGAAATAGCGGATGTCCCCGGTAATAACTCAATCCCAAACTCGACTTCCATTGCCGGTGGGAATCCGGGAATCTCCTCCGGGAATACATCAGCAAACTCTGCTACCACTGGTACATCCTCAACTCTCAACTCTGTATTCTTTCCTGACGTGTCCACGGCATAGATGAGATAGCCCGTGTGACCACGCTCCAACAACTGAGACATTTTGATTGCCGAAATCAACGGAATCTTCGCACGAGAACTGTTGCCATAAAAAGTCCACTGTATCCCCAAATCAGATCTGAACCTCACTGTTCTCTATCGATAATTTACCACTGTCTGGTATCTGTTCAAAATGTCAATACCCACAATGCAGTCAAAGTCTGACATGCCTAATACAATCAAATCTGCCTTCAACTCGTTGCCCTCAAAATAAATGAGGCAATCAGCAGGGAACTGATCGGCAATAACATTTCTTCCAGTGGGTGTCGAGACCATGAGAGGCTTGGGTAACGAAGACGTGCGCATATGGTGTCTCTCCACAAAACCAACAGATACAAAAGAGTGGGAGGCACATGTATCTATCAAAATAAAAGCAGGGTACGTAAATAAATGGCACGTACCGGCAATCACCTCCTCTGTGGCTTCTTGTGCCTGCTCTCTGGTCAGTGCATACACCTGTCCCTGGGACGGTCCCACGGTCTGACCTCCCGATGGTCGAGGCATAGTCTGCTGCCTCTGATGCACCGTCCTATCCTCAAATCTCGGCATGTTCCCTTGAAAACCTGATTGTCCTCCCCGTGTGGGGCAATACCGAGAGACGTGGCCCATCTTGCCACAACTATAACAAGCAGGCAATTACTCGAATAGTGTGGTCCACCACAATTGTCGCACCTCATCTCCCCCGATCTATTTCCTTGCATAGATCCTCGGTTGGTCGGCCAATTGTTCTTCCTGTTTTCTTGCTTCCGGCCAAAAGATTTCTTTCCACTGAACCGTGAGGATGAAGAAGCACCACGAGGCTTAAATGACTCTCCTCGGGGCCTCAAGTTATCAGTAGCTTTCCTCTGTTGTGGCACCTGTGGGGGTACAGCACTAGGATAAGCCCCAACTCCAATCTCCGCAAGCTCTGCTCTCGTGAGAGCATCATCGAAAGAAGTGGGGTTGTTGGTGATAACCCGGTCAAAAAGCTCTGGTCGTAACCCCTTCAGAAAGTGTCTCATCTTTGCATTTCCGCTTGTGGCAATATGCGGAACATAACGCAGTAATGAAGAGTAGTGCATAGCATAGTCTGACACTTACATACCTCCTTGCTTTAAGTTTGTGAACTCATCTTCCTTTATCTGCCTCGCAGCCGCAGAGAAATACCGGTTCAGAAATCGGGTTCTAAAAAGAGTACAATCAATCAATACACCCTGAGCCCTTAGTTCCATCACTGTAGTCTTCCACCACATGGAAGGTTTCTTCGCTAGCTGGAACTGCACCAATCTCAGCCATGTCGTCCTTGCACAAGGAGCGGACACAAAAATCTGTTCCAATCTTTCAAGCCATTCCTCAGCCTCTTCCCCTGACTCTGTCCCCTCAAACATAGGTGGGTGGAAGGTCAGAAACTGAGTCAAACTGATCTCACCAGGTAGTAGCAACTGAGCCACTGGTTCCACACCTACAGCTGGTGGAGGTAAAGGGTTTGTCTGACCGATGCTCGCATTAACACTGCCAACGTCACCCACCTCTTCATTGAGGTTTCCCAAGTTCATAGCCGACATGCTGTAACACAAGGGTTAACAACAATTCCAAAACATATATATATGTTATGCCGTTAGATAACAGGAATGATAATAAGCATGTTAGTACAACAGTATATACATCAATATGCAACACATGCATAAACATGCTCCAAATGTAAACACCTAACCAATCATGATAAGGCTACCCTTCACTCGTTCCCGGGTTCTTTAACCTGGCTCTGATACCACTAATGTAAGGACCCTAGTTCCTTAAATACGGATTAAAGGCATAATTAGAGCTAACATAAATTATCAGAGTAAAATGATCGTGTTGAGACTATGAGCCTTAAGAATTACATGCCAAAATAAGGACTATCAAGTGGATTAATTACATCCCCAATCAAATGAATGTTTTCACTATAGCTTTACACTACTCCTAGAGTAGACACTATACAAAAGTAATCATGTCCTTCATCTATCAAAAGTGTTCTTCACAGGCTCACCGCCTCAACCCGCTTTAGCCCCTTTTTATCATGCCAAAATGTACCTACAAGGACAACCCCCAAAATATGAGCATATAATAATTCATATACAACACAATATGAATGTAAGGCGTAAATGCATAAACCGTAATAAAACACTTCATGTTTTTCCCATGCATTTTAAACGCTCCCTTTTTGGTTGTCCCTGTACCATAACTCATGAGCATAATCAATAGATTATTTACTGGTTTACACGTCATGACATAACACCATTCCATATTCATCAATTACCAATCCCTAGTCTGTTCATCACAATGTATTTTAATGCCCCTCGTTTCACATATGGGCGGCATAGAATAACCTTGCTTTAATGGACATGCGGCGCTCCCACCCCTCGCTTCACATTTTAGCAGCAAATATCTTTTCCTCGCCTCATATGACAACCACGCTTCAATGTGACATGCGGCGCTCCCACCCCTCGCTTCACATTGAGCGGCACCAAACAAATAGCGGCAAACATTAAAATCATCAGATGATGACCATGACTCATGGGATATGCACCAACAATCATCATATGCATATATAGTCATCATGCATAAATTCAACATGTATTTGCATCCACAATGCACATTTCCACATATACTCGCATCCACAATGCATAATCAATGAATATAATAGATACATGTACCGTTGGGTGCCCGTACGTCCTCTACGTACCTTTCCAAAAAGTAGGATGTGGTAGGACTTCACTTCCTTGGCTGTGTTGCCACCTGGGATGGTTCTACACATTCACACAAACCGATATTAGAACCAAATAATTGTCCAATACCAAAAATCCCACAAAAATAATCAAAAACACCCATTTTGGTGTCTCGCGATCGATCGCCATATAGCCCCAATCAATCGCGAGACTACACTGTCTCGTTCAACAAAAAATTTCAATCCGCGATCGATCGCCGAGTTTGCGCCGATCGATCGTGACCTCGCCGATCGATCGCGGAAGGCTACTGCCTTCTCCCCTGTAGCTCGCGATCGATCGGGAGAATGTCCCGATCGATCGCCGAGACCTGTACACCCGATTTTCGGGCACTATTCACCCTTCTTCTTCCCCAACTCAAACAAACTCAAATATTAATACATCAACAATACAAAACCACTAAAAACATTCAATAAACATCCTCATACATCCATAAATCTAACATTCAACCAAAATAATATCAACCCCAACAAACCCATTTCAAAACTCCAATATATCAATCCAAAACCAAGTAAACCCATACAAAAACATCAAGGAATGATATATTCCCTTCCTAGGTCTCAAATCTTACCAAGAATCACACCAATGGAGTTTTTGCAAAGATTTCTCTTCTACCTTGAAGCAAAAATCGAAATTGGGGGAAGGGTTAGGGTTGGGAGAGTGTTTGGGGAGTTAAAGAGTGAATGGTAAAGTGGGGTGATAAAGTGGGGTAATAGTTTATATAGGTCAAATAGAATTGTACCCCAACAATTAACATGATGTACAAAATACCCCAACATGGTATTTTAAAAGCATTTTACCAAAATGCATCAAAACCTCAATTAAACTCATGCTTTCCAATTAATTGCCACCTTAACAAATAAATAATGCTAATACTCAATTCTCCCAACATGCACAATATACATCCCGAAATGCATCCCCGGTCACGCCTACCATGTGACAAAGCATTTCAATATGATAAATAATTCAGCACATAAATTAATTATCACCATAATTAATCATATAAACATAATTAATGCTCAAATTGCAATTAATTATTTCGGGGATATCACAGAAAGTCAATCATTTTCATTAATCTTGGGATTTATATATGATGTGATCTTAAAATTTCTTAAGTTCGGTAGAATAAGTACAATAATAAATATATGAGAGACACCACAATTTTTACGTGAAAATCCTGCAAAATGAAAAAACGGGACCTTGTTCAGTATAAATTTTCCACTATGGACGTTGATTTGCTACAGGACTTTGACACAATATTTGAATAATGAATTTAAACAAAACACGAGAATAGAAAGACCGAACAGACAATATAGTATGCTCTCATTGGAGTCTTTTCTTGCCACGGAAAATCCAACATTTTACGATGGCATCACAGACTTGTATTTATAGTGTGGAATTTGAAGAAGTTGATGCGCGTCATATCCGAAACATGATCTCATCTGATCGTGGAATTATTGGCTCAAGACGTGTACGAGAAATTCGGGCGTCATCAATGCACGTCTGCACCTATTGATTGTCAGTTATGTCCGGGTCTTCCGCTACAGTTTGACCAATAAATCGAGCAGGTATTGACAATGCTCGGGTAACCTGTCTTCGAGGTATTTCTTGCTTGGCACTTGTATGGGATTTTAACCGAAAAGACCGATTCATCTTATAACATCACCCCATCCCCTGAAGTAAAGCAAGACGAGAGCATTGAATTCTTGGTTTATTGTCTTAAGCTAAAATCCGGGTTCTGACCTATTCGGGAGTTTTTTCCCGCTCTTTTTTCCCTGCTCAATATTCAAAAGTATTTATATTTTCTAATTATTCTATGAGGGTTCCCACACACACAGCTGACACGAGATCCAAGGCCACCGTAGGATTTAATGTGAGCGTTCTAGACATTGGAGTGTCATATTGTTTCAGCAATGCTGTTGAATTGCCCTTGACAATAGAAGATTTTACTGTCGATTTTTTTTTTGATCATACTGCCGAAGTTTTTTGGTTATCAAAGAAGTGGGTTTTCTGATTTGACTTTGAAAGTCAATCATTTTCATTAATCTTGGGATTTTATATATGATGTGATCTCAAAATTTCTTAAGTTCGGTAGAATAAGTACAATAATAAATATATGAGAGGCACCACAATTTTTACGTGAAAATCCTGCAAAATGAACAAAACGAGACCTTGTTCAGTATAAATTTTCCACTATGGACGTTGATTTGCTACAGGACTTTGACACAATATTTGAATAATGAATTTAAACAAAACACGAGAATAAAAAGACCGAACAGACAATATAGTATGCTCTCATTGGAGTCTTTTCTTGCCCTGGAAAATCCAACATTTTACGATGGCATCATAGACTTGTATTTATAGTGTGGAATCTGGAAGTTGATGCGCGTCATATCCGAAACACGATCTCATCTGATCGTGGAATTATTGGCTCAAGACGTGTACGAGAAATTCGGGAGTCATCAATGCACGTCTGCACCTATTGATTGTCAGTTATGTTCAGGTCTTCCGCTACAGTTTGACCAATAAATCGAGCAGGTATTGACAATGTTCGGGTAACCTGTCTTCGGGGTATTTCTTGCTCGGCACTTGTATGGGATTTTAACTGAAGAGACTGATTCATCTTATAACATCACCCCATCCCCTGAAGTAAAGCAAGACGAGAGCATTGAATTCTTGGTTTATTGTCTTAACCTAAAATCCGGGTTCTGACCTGTTCGGGAGTTTTTTCCCGCTCTTTTTTCCCTGCTCAATATTCAAAAGTATTTATATTTTTCTAATTATTCTATGAGGGTTCCCACACACAGCTGACACGAGATCCAAGGCCACCGTAGGATTTAATGTGAGCGTTCTTAGACATTGGAGTGTCATATTGTTTCAGCAATGCTGTTGAATTGCCTTGACAATAGAAGATTTTACTGTCCATTTTTTTTTTTTGATCATACTGCCGAAGTTTTTTGGTTATCAAAGAAGTGGGTTTTCTGATTTGACTTTGAAAGTCAAACATTTTCATTAATCTTGGGATTTATATATGATGTGATCTCAAAATTTCTTAAGTTCGGTAGAATAAGTACAATAATAAATATATGAGAGACACCACAATTTTTACGTGAAAATCCTGCAAAATGAAAAAAACGGGACCTTGTTCAGTATAAATTTTCCACTATGGACGTTGATTTGCTACAGGACTTTGACACAATATTTGAATAATGAATTTAAACAAAACACGAGAATAAAAAGACCGAACATACAATATAGTATGCTCTCATTGGAGTCTTTTTTTGCCACGGAAAATCCAACATTTTACGATGGCATCACAGACTTGTATTTATAGTGTGGAATTTGAAGAAGTTGATGCGCGTCATATCCGAAACATGATCTCATCTGATCGTGGAATTATTGGCTCAAGACGTGTACGAGAAATTCGGGCGTCATCAATGCACGTCTGCACCTATTGATTGTCAGTTATGTTCGGGTCTTCCGCTACAGTTTGACCAATAAATCGAGCAGGTATTGACAATGCTCGGGTAACCTGTCTTCGGGGTATTTCTTGCTCGGCGCTTGTATGGGATTTTAATCGAAGAGACCGATTCATCTTATAACATCACCTCATCCCCTGAAGTAAAGCAAGACGAGAGCATTGAATTCTTGGTTTATTGTCTTAAGCTAAAATCCCGGTTCTGACTGTTCGGGAGTTTTTTCCCGCTCATTTTTCCCTGCTCAATATTCAAAAGTATTTATATTTTTCTAATTATTCTATGAGGGTTCCCACACACACAGCTGACACGAGATCCAAGGCCACCGTAGGATTTACTGTGAGCGTTCTAGACATTGGAGTGTCATATTGTTTCAGCAATGCTGTTGAATTGCCCATGACAATAGAAGATTTTACTGCCGATGTTTTTTTTTATCATACTGCCGAAGTTTTTTGGTTATCAAAGAAGTGGGTTTTCTGATTTAACTTTGAAAGTCAATCATTTCATTAATCTTGGGATTTAATTTTCACGTGAAAATCCTGCAAAATGAAAAACATGGGACCTTGTTCAGTATAAATTTTCACTATGGACGTTGATTTGCTACAGGACATTGACACAATATTTAAACAATGAATTTAAATAAAACACAAGAATAAAAAGACCGAACAGACAATATAGTATGCTCTCCTTGGAGTCTTTTCTTGCCCAGAAATTCCAATATTTTACAATGGCACCACAGACTTGTATTTATAGTGTGGAATCTGGAAGTTGATGCGCGTCATATCGGGAACACGATCTCATACGATCGTGGAATTATTGGCTCAAGACGTGTACGAGAAATCCGCGGGTCATCAATGCACGTCTGCACCTATTGATTGTCAGTTATGTCTGGGTCTTCCGCTACAGTTTGACCAATAAATCGAGCAGGTATTGATAATGCTCGGGTAACCTGTCTTTGGGGTATATCTTGCTCGGCACTTGTATGGGATTTTACCCGAAGAGACTGATTCATCCTATAACATCATCCCATCCCCTGAAGTAAAGCAAGACAAGTGCATTGAAGTCTTGGTTTATCGTCTTAGGGTAAAAACTGGGTTCTGACCTGTTCAGGAGATTTTTCCTGCTCCTTTTTCCCCGCTCAATATTCAAAAGTATTTCGCGACGTTTGGTTTCCCGAAGTCTATATGTGATCATTCATCGGAATTATATTCGACGATGTTGATTAAACGTCGGTTCGACTGGTCCCCCTATAAATATGCGATCATAGCTCGTCATTTCTCACATTTGCTTCAATATGCTTCCGAGCTAACATCAGACAAACGAGCAACTTCTCTTCAGAATTCTCAAGCACGCATTTAGCATGTATGCCTGCTTCCTCAGATGATTCCTCCATGCGAGAAATCGATCGATATGGCACGTATATTGGATAAAGAACTTACAACCTTCCTCCTCTGCCTTCTTCCTCCTCGGATAGCAAGGAGACATTAAGCTCTTCTAGTTCTTCGGCCCTTCGGAGGGAGAACGAACAAGATGATGTTGAAGTCTCATAGTTCGAAAATTTTGAATCGTCGTACAAGCCAACCCCTCTCCCGAATCTGAGCCAAATGTGAGATCTCTGAGGATACATCTATTATTGTTCCCTCCTCATGATCGCGCCCCACTTACCCCCAGATGGTTATTGTCCTTTCTTCTTAGACCAATTTCGAGGGGGTCTACATTTTCCTGTTCCTACCTTCTTCCTCAAAATTGCTAAATATTTTGTTGTTTCCCTTAGTCAACTATTCTCTACTAGTTATAGATTGTTGGCTGGTTTTTTCATTGTGCTTTCTTTTTCATGATTCACCCCTACTCCTGAGCTCTTTCATTGTTTCTTTCAATTGAATAAGAAAGAGGTCGGCCTCTTCTAATTTTCCTCACAAGCAAGGGTTGGTTTCCTAAAAAACTACCCCTCTTCGATAAAAAAAACTGAAAAAGTTCCATGTTTTGCTCGCCCATCCCAGCCTTGGGATTGCCCCATGGTGTGGAGAGAGAGCCTCCCGAGGGCCAAGTCAATCAAGGGTCACCTTGATAGAGAATTGTACTTGTCTGTTTGCCGTAAACTTGACGACTAGTGATATAATCTGAAGAGCTGATTGACGACAAACTATTTTACATGTTCTTGCTGAGCTCGATTGGTGCATCATTGCACATGCCCCTTGGTGAGCGACCTGAACATTTTTCTCCTATTGTAAATTTTGATTATTTTGCTCGGACTAATCCCGTGGTTCATTTAATGCAGAGGAAAAAAATGATGAAGGCAATGATGGCCGAAAACTTGAAGGTGAAGGCCCAGAAGGGTCAAGCTTCTGGGCAGCTCTCAGAGTCCAATGATCCAACACCTTCTTCTGCTGAACCAATTTCAACGGTGCCCCCTGTTTCCCATTGTTGATATCACCGATAAACTGGAAGGAAAATCTTTGGTACTAGGCCACGTAAGAGAAAAGCACCTGACGGCCAGGGTACCTCCTCAAAAACTAACTCTGCCAAAGAAGCCACGACTTCAACTCCCCCCCTCTGAACCTCGAGCTTAATCCCAACTTGCTCCTACTGCCCGAGTAACCTTTGATTTGCCCCGAAGCATCATATGCCTTCATATGATTAATCTCTGAATGTCTCTTTTCTGATAAAACATGACCCCCAAGGTTTCCCAATCTATCCTTTCCTTTTCTCCCAACAATCCAGACCGAAAGCATCTTGGGAAGCTGGCTTTCAGCAACCTAGTGAATGACTTTTCCACTTCTTTCATGAAGGTACATTTATTTTATCAAAATATTTCTAACTATCTATGTTCGGGTGATTCACCTTTACATTTTTGTGCAAGCCCACATGATGGCTGGTGGGCTCCTGACTCGATTACACTCTATTCGTTCAGAGTTTACTGCTCGGCGTCGGGAGACTGACCAACTCCAAAACACATGTGAGGACTTGCGGAAGAACGTCGGCCTACTCGAGAGGCAATACATATCTATCAAGAATGCTCGGGATGAGGCCCAGAAGGCTTTGGAAGACGAAGGGTCAACTGATCTCGAGGAAGCCAAGAAAACCCTATCCAAGCAATTCGAACAAGAGAAATCAAATTTTGATGCTCGGGTAGAGGAAATCTGGTTGAATAAGGAGGCTGACTTCTTGAAGTCCGAGGAGTACAATAACATGGTGTCTGACCGTGCCACCAAGTTCCCCACCCCCACCCTGAGGTATTTGAGCCATAGTGTAATGTTGTATTCATCTATGTAATGTTTTCTTTGGTCGTAATGAATATTTTTGTATGCAAGTTCAACTGACCAAACATCCGATCCTCGTACATTTATTTTTATGCTAAAAAAATAAAATCCTGAACAAACTCGAACACCCCAAACACAATCACTTAGGCAATTTTAGTAGGTTAAACAGGTACCACAACATCTAGATCGCATGAATTTAACTAAATAAAAATTCTGAAAAGCCTCGAACCTCCCGAGCACAATCACTTAGTTTAGGCAAAGTTTATGATTAATAAACATTGACGCAAACATCCCGATCACATGAGTAAACTAATAAAATTGCTGAACAAGCTCGAACCTCTCGAGCACAATCACTTAGGGAGGGATGCAATTTTTTAGGTTTAAACATAGGACCAAATATCTCGATCTCAATGAGTAAAACCTAATAAAAATGATGAAGCAAGCTCGAACCTCCCAGCATAATCACTTAGGTAATGTTAGGCTTAAACAGGGATCAAACATCATCCTCCGATTCCATTGGTAGACTAATAAAATTCCGAACAAAGCGCAACCTCCGAGCATCAATCACTTAGGCAAATTGAGGGTGTAAACATGGACTCAAATAAACAACATCCCGATCCCATGAATAAACTGATAAAATTTGAACAAGCTCGGACATCCGAGTACAATCACTTAGGCAATTTAGGTTTAAACATGGACCAAACATCCCGATCATTCGTGAGTAAACTAATAAAATTTCGGACCAAGAACCTCTCGTGCACAATCACTTAGGGCAATTTATGGTTTAAAACATGGACCAAACATCCCGATCTCATGAGTAAACTAATAAAATGCCAAACAAGCTCAAACATCCCGAGCACAATCACTTAGGTAATTTTAGGTTTAAACATGGACCAAACATCCATACACCATCAAACCATTGAAGAGGAGACGCATCGGAAGAGACGGGACGACGGAGCAACCAAGGAGTCAACGACTCTCGTTATTTTTGTATTTCTAACTCTAGTTCTATATTTTCATATAGATTTTAATGTTTATATTGTTGCAAAACAAGTTTATGCATTGTTATTTGATGGAGATTGTTGGCTAAGTTTGTTGTCAATACTTAGGGGAGCCCATGTTTTGAACCTACAATTTTAATTGAGTTTTGATTGATTCTTACAATTCTTTGCGTTTAATTTATTATTGTTCATGCTTTCAATGGATTAATATCATTGATTGATTATTTATTGCGATTGAATTGATCATATGAGATTACAATACGATATAGTAAATTAAACCATGGATTTTAGACTAAGATCGAAAGATAAAGTCAAATACATGTGTGATAGCAATAGATTTACCAAAATCGATGGCTAGAAATTTTCATAATTCAACATACAATATTGAGTGTTAAATAAGTGCATGATATTTGCCTTGTTGCATCTTAGTATTAGACTTGTTGTAACCGGACCAAGGTATAACAAGTGCATTAGGAAAACTCGTCACCTTAGAACGTTTGAATTAATTCTTGACTATAGGCGAATTGTGGGGGATTACATGGGTGAATCGAAAGTCTTGATAATTGTCTCTATTGATTCTAATCTTATTCGTTCTTTTTTGTTGTGTTGATTATTGAGTTAATTAGTCAATTTAGTTAATTAATCACAATCGTTATTGTAGACTAAATATAGTTAAATTAATTGAGTTTGGTAATTATTTCCTAGTCCTCGTGGGTTCGGCACTCATACTTTTAATATCATTATACTAAAACTTGACACCGTGCACTTGCGGTACACAATCGCTACATTGAAAATACTGTTTAAATAAATAGCGATCAATACGGCGCTAAGAAATCCGATTTTGTATGGAAATCAGAAAATGAGAAATGTGGTATATTGTCTGAGGACATGAATGATGGACAGTAATGTGATGCTGATTTGTTACAACAGTCTATGTGATGATCGGGTACGGTTACCTTATTATTATGAGACTACAAATATATGTGAATACACATGCGTTGATATTGAATTTTTATAGTGATATATGAAAATAGAATACTTGATATTGCCGTTGTGCGTACAAGTATATTGGGATGCTACAGTTATATCGAATAACGATGGATTAGAATATTTGCCATTGTCATATCGGGCGCTAGATCAGGATATTTGACGATGTCATATCGTAGCGCGGGTCACTGGTATGTCGAAGCGAGGATATCATTGAGCCGCCGATGATTAGAAGCAAGGGATGTTATTGAGTCGCTGATATGACGTAGTAGTGATTGTAGAGATTGTGGGATGTTATATGTTGATTTGAGTATATTGAGATTATTGTGATGATACAGATATATTGAGCAGCGATGGATCAGAATATTTATCGTTGTTTTTATCGAGCGATGAATCAGGATATTTGTCGTTGTTATGTCGTAACGCGGGTTGCTGATATATCGAAGCGAGGGATATCCATAGAGCGGCCGATAATTCGAAGCGAGTGATATTATTGAGCCGCGATGTACAGAGTACTTGCCTCTGTTACACAAAGCGAGGGGTATCATGAATGCCGCTGATATGTCGTAGCGATGATGTATTGTGTACCGCTGTTGGGCGATGATTATTGTGTACCGCTTTTGGGCGATGATTATTGTGTACCGCCATTGGGCGATGAGTATTGTATATCGCCGTTAGGCTATGATTATTTTGCACCGCCGTAGTTACCGCTATTGGTAACAATGAATAAGCCACTATTATATTAACAATGTATATTGATGATGTGCTGATTGCAGATGGCAATGAAAGTTGTGTTGTACACACATATATTATTGTCCTTGGGTATATGGTATCGAGATAAATCATTTCATTTGGTTTAACATATTAATATATGTTGATTTGAGTCATTTTTTTTTACTTATATTGATTTATGAGAATCAAATATGCATGTAAAGGAATTGAAAATGAAATTGAAGTGAGACATAGTATTGTTA
>CAJQUN010001123.1:0-103506 GCA_907163345.1 Haberlea rhodopensis | reverse complement strand
ATCAAACTGCTGAATATTACAACGATTATGTATCTTTGGACTCCACGATTTACTATTTTTAGCCATACGGTAATCACGCGGATTTCCTTAAATCCAAGGCGCTGGCTGTGCCCTTGTGCATGTCCATGTGAAATTATACATCACTGATGCGGCCAACCATGGCATAACAAATTCAACTCTTAGATTAGGTTTCGAGTCGCACCATGACCAGGTGCTTGTTCAATATATTACCAACTACCAACACCGAGTGCTCGACAAACAACAAAATGAAGCAACTGAATGAAAACAAGAAAGAAGCTACAATATTCACAGCTGAAAATGAGTACCTGATAAATTGGATCATAACTGGAACCCCTTCCACTTTGGTAAAAGTTTGTTCACATGAATTTAGATGTCCATGTGGTAGCTGAGATCCCCTAGGGGCTAAAGACAAGTTCTGAATCTGTAGGAGAAATAGATAAGCAGCTTCCAAACAATTTGAAGTGTTTGAGAAGACATAAATTATTCCAAACAAAATATACAAAAAAACCCATCAAATTTTAGAGACCAAAGCAGTCGAAACTTCACATCGGAAAGGTCATAGTACCCATTGTCTATTTTCAGGAGTGTTATATGAGCCACAGTGAAGCTGAGAGCCCCCCATGCCCATGCTCTGTGTGTTGCAATTGGCACCATGTGGAGGAGCTATCCCCAAGTTCAAATCTAGACTGTGATTTTGGCCTGCTAGAAATGTCAAAAGACAATTTAAATTGTGCATCAAGTAAAACACAAAGCAACATAGAAGATGGACTAAACTGTGTTGATCCTCAATCACATTCTCATGTTTACCTCCAACATCGGCCTCAAAGTTAATTTCATCTTCATATGTGCTGGGGTCAAAATTGGTAACTGCTTCCCTTCCATTGCATTTTATAGCAGCTTTGTCGTATGCTCTGATAAACATCAACAAAGTCAATCAACAGAATGGGCTTTATAAACTTTGACCTGAACCATTACAAGAAGAAACAACAAAGAATGTCGAAAATTTAGACCTTGCAGCTTCTATCTCGCTGTCAAACAATCCAAGATAAATGTACCTGCGGGGAAAGATAGAATGTTTAATGGTATTAAACTACGGATGATAATAAATTGCTGCAGTTACGTATAATTAATTAATCACTTCCCAATTGTTCAAAAATAGTGATGTTTGGCATCCTACTTCTTGCCAAGTAACTGACCCATCCGAGCTTCCCATCTTCCACATTTGTGCAGTGTAACTCCCCTGTACTTCGAACTCCCCCGTGAGAACCCAGTACTCTGGCGACGTAGTACGTGCACAAATTCTTCCTTGGTTAGATCCTTCATCTGTGGAGCAAACTAAGTAAGAACAATCGGAAGCACTTCAGGAATGAAACAATTACAACAAACAAAAATATCATCAACAAGAACCTCCTTAAAATCTTCATAATCGCTGATGTTAAAATTTATGTCGGCTTCCAGTCCACGAAATTTTATTGCAGCACGATCATATGCCCTAGAGTGAGCATTAGCATATACTCCCAGATTTTACGAATCACGATTGCTTCAACCTCTAAAATCAATGCCGAATCACAACAATTAAAAGTTCTTACCTAGCCGCGGCATGTGCAGTTTCGAATCCCCCTATTAAGTTCAAATTCCATTGATAATTAGAATTTCAGAAAAGCCAGAATCAATTGAACGAACAAAGCATAAATATAATGAAGTCGTTCGGACTGTATGTACGTTACTTACCTAAGTAAACTTGTTTACCACAATCCCTGCAGAAACAATTAATGAAACATATCATAGATAGCTATGCATGAAATTATTAAAATTCGATTTCAACCAGTGCTAGTGGCGATCTAAGCCATGAACTCTATTCTTCGTAGATCGACACAGTTAATACAATTTGACAGATGAAAATACTACCAAAAAGCAGAAAATTACTGTATAGATATTTAATTATTTACTAATTACTATAGTTTTTGTTTTTAGATGCATAACAATGATCAGAACCTAATATAGGAACCGTAACAAACACAACTTACCAAATGTGAGATTCCCAACGGCCTGTGCGGCGATAAAACGTGACTCCACGATATTGAGAGCTGCGAGGCCTCGGCCCCCTTCGACTTTTCTTCACCTGCCGCTTTTGCTGCTGAGTAATTTTCCTGTGCTCCGACAACTCATGGTGATTTTCGAAGAGATCCAACAACTGACACTGGGGCTCCGCTTTCCCCGGAAAAAAATCCTTCAAAGCATAACCACCGGTCCGATTCTCAGTCTCCTGGTCCTCACCGTTAGTCTTCCATATATCAAAACCGCAAAAATTGTTGGAGCTGAAGTCCTCATCGCCGACGGCACTGGAGGTCTCCACATTGACGACAGATGAATTCGAGCTACCCGAATATTCCAAATGATCGACGGACAGAATCAATTGCTTTTCCGACAACGTTTCAGCTCGGTAGACTATCGGATCATTTGTCAAATTGAGGTCCAGCATCTGAAAAAATTCCGGAAAACACAATTTCCAGAACAAAATACGTCACTCACACACACCTATGAATACACAAAAGAAGATAATGCATCTGTCAGCTAAAATTTCAGCCTATAAACCTGATTAAGAGAGAGAAATGAGATCAGAGAGGTGGTGAAGAAAGGAATTTATAGATGAGAAAAACTGTATGTATAGGTGTATCTATACGTGTAATCTATATGTAACAGAAAATTACGCATTGCTTCTCTCAACTGAGAATTCTACACAGTTTCTACATTGTAGTCTGCACAGAAAATTCAAAGAGGAGTTTTCGAGAAAACAAAGACATAAATAATTTATTTTTTATTTAAAAAGGCTACGTATTTAGGACTAAATTTTCAGAATATAGCAAAAAAAAAAAAACAAAGTTATGAAAATACCGTAGGAAATATTTTTGTTTAATTTTATATGGTAATTCGTTTTTGAAGAAACGATTTCAATATATTTTTTTTAATTTTAATTTTTTTCTTTTTTATAATGTATTGAATTTGTTTATTATATATAATTATTATATTATATAATATATAATATATATACATATATATATATAATATACATATATTTATATATTATATATATATTATAATAAAAATAATAATTATGTTCGGGTTTGCCGAGCAGTACAACTCATAACGAACATGTGTACCTTGATGACGTATCGTTACTATCTCGTCAGGGCATGATCATGGGCAGATCATACCTCGCAGATTAATTATTATTATTATTGTTATAATAATAATAATAATTATTATTATTATTGTCAAATCGTTCGAATCTATACACAGTAAGTATACATGTTTTATGTCTAGATCGATTTTGAAAACATTGGCTCGGGATACACATGTTCATAATGGGTTGTCCTACTCGGAATGGGTAGTCCTGCTCGGCACTGTTAAAAACATTATTATTATTAAGAAGAATAATTTAATAATAATTGTAAATAATAATAATAATAATAATAATAATAATAAATCTGCAGGGCATGTTTTGCCTACGATCATAGCTTGACGAGCTGGTAACGATGTGTCAAAAGGGTGTCCTCGACACGGGGATTATTATTATTATTATATATATTATATTATTAGTACATATATAAATATATATAATCTATATAACATTTATATGTATAATCTATATAATATTATATATCTAATAATTATATATATATATATATATATATATATTATAAAAAATTTGGTATCTTTTTTTTTCACAAATAAAATAATTTAAAAATGAACAACACATTCCGAGTAGGACAACCTATAATAACATGTGTACCCCAAACCAATGTTTTTAAAAGCGGGCTAGACATAAAACACGTATCATTATTGAGTACAAATTCGATTGATTTGACAATAATAATAATAATTAATATTATTATAATTTTCTTATAATAACAATAATAAAAATTATAATTATAATAATTATAATAATTATAATAATAACAACAATAACAATAATAACAATAATAACAATAATAATAAATTTGCGAGGTATGATCTGCCCACGATCATGGCCCGACGATGTGGTAACGAGACATCATCAATGTATACATGTTCGGAATGAGTTGTACTACTCGGTAAAACCTGGACACAATTACTATATTTATATTAGTATTATAATTATAAATATATATTATATATAATCTATATAATATATATATATAATAATCGTATATATTATATATACAGATACGTATATGAATATTATATATGTATGTATATGTATATTATATATAATACAATAATAATAATAATAATTATAATATATTTAATATTTAAAAAATGAAAAAGGTGAATTTTACCTTTTATTTAAAAAAAAAAAGTTAAAATCGTTTCTTTAAGAAACGAATTACAAAACATTTCCTACGATAATTTTATAATTGTTTTTTGCTATATTTTGGAAATTTACTCGTGTATTTAGTGCGTCTAGTTATTATATATATATATGTGAGAAAAAAAGAATACATATATATACATATATATATTTTATTTTGAAATATAATAAATTAAAGTTTTTAAATAAAAAATATTATTTTTTTATCTTTCTTATTTTTACTTTTAAAAAATGTTCAAATTTTCTACTATTTATTTTTAGCATGAAATTTTCTACTATCACAATTGATGAAAAAATATTTGACATATTTATTTGTGAGCCTCGATTTTTATCGTCAGTTATGATCTTTTCGATTAAGTTTTGAAACAAAAATTAACTTCAAGGATTGACCGAAGATAAAAATGAAACTTATCAATAAGAAGAACACTTGGTTATGCTACCGGAAATTGAAAGAAACACCATTTACAAGCTAAAAGTGTGCAAAAATAAAGTTGCATGATCTGGAAATCTAAATTAGAAAACTTGAAATATACACAATGAAAATTACATAAATTAAGCTAAAACTAGAAGTCGAAATTTTGCATAAATTTTGTTGAGAGATATTAGTTGTTGAATGTGAGAGAGAGCTTTTCTGTCTTCAATTCCACACTGGTAGTTTGTCTCGACGTTACTGCATGTTCAAGAATTTGGGGTGATGGACAATGATGTTGTTGGATGATTTCCGATCGAGCAGGTGGGTTCCGAACAACAGGTACCAAAGCGGTTGGTGCCCGAACAAGTAAACCGAGCAGATATGCCAGGAAACCAAAAAAGTTAGATGGGCGTCGAGGATGTCCCCGGCATTGCCACTCCGATGATCAAGTTAGTGGCTGAAAAAAATAAGTGATATAAGAATCATACAAGCAAGAGCATAAAAGTTCTTCAAAATATGTGTAAGAATAATATGAAGAACCTTGTGTAAATTTAACGTGTTCGGGGGGCAATTGAGTTGTCTTGCATACGATGCTTGTATTTATAGTAGTGTCATCGACGTTCGACAAATCTGGAGCATGATCTGCCCACGACCACATCATGATCAGCTCACAATGTGTCCGAGAAATCCACACTCATTACTCAACATCAATGCACGATCAATTCTCCAGTCTCTGACCAATAGTTACGCCAGGGTCTTAGTTATCACAATCTACAAATAATTGTTTTTTTTTATAAAAGAAATGTTTTATGATATACTTTTCACAGTGGACGATGCATGTAAACATTAGCTCTCATATATTGTACTGATCGAGCTAGAGATCTTACTTTTAGTTATATTTGTGCATGAAACTTATCCCATGAAATAGTGGACAAGACCACATTTCTCAAATTAACCTATAAATTGTAACGAGTTTCGCAATTGTCACGCCCCGAAACCGGGGTCGATAACACCGGCGTTGATTCTAAATATAATTCAAAATCAACAAGCCTCGTAATACAGATTCTACAAAAAAACCAGTCGTTTATCCATAAAATAAATATTTCTTACAATTATCAGCGGAAACTTCATAAATTAATGGCAGCGGCATCTTGAACAATAGCATCTAATTCACCATCTCCAAAATTGGTTTTGATCTTCCTCTCGATCTTGATTCGCTTATATCTGGGGAGTGGATGTAAGGGGTGAGCGTTTTGGAAAACACTCAGCAAGTGGGGGACAATCGTATGTGACACAACATATAAATATAATAAATTTTCAGAAACATTTATCAAAAATCAGAACAGAAACCGATATGAACAGAACAGAAACTTTAACAGAATTTGCTCCTCAGAGCCAGAACAGAACAAAAACTTCATATCAGAATCTCATACCATATACTAAAGTAAGCACAATAAATCATCTAGTTTCCTCATGGTACTGATATCAGTTCTCTAGAAATAACCCTCATAGAGATGAGGTCAGAACATCGGATCACCCACGAATAAAGGGTCTGGACTTCCCAGAACAACGGTTAACCACCGTATCAGGTCAGAATAACGGTTATAATCCCACCGCATCAGGGTCCGAAACAGATTCGGAATTCCTTACCAATTGGATTTCGATATTTAAAGTGCTTCAGATTTCAAAGATTTCATAATTTGAAAATAGTTCACATAACGATTGGATTTTAAAACACATACTTATGATTTTCAAAATTGAAACGAATATATATAACAAAGCCCACTTACTGCGATTGTAGACGTGTTTGAACGATTTAGGGTACGACAACGACGGATTCTTTCCTCCTAATATGAACAGTAATCGCACACCTTCAGTGTGTGTGCACTGTGTGTGATTTTCGAACAATTATGGCTGAAGAAATCGAGAGTTGCTTGCTGGAAAATTTTATCTACAAGGGCTAGTATTTTTGACAATTCAATGATCCAAATTCTCGAAACTAAGTGCTGATTTGGAAGGATTTTAGTGGTTAAAAAGTGTGGCTGAATTGTGAGAGTTTCAAAAGGCACAAGGTGAGGTATTTAAACAAAATCTATGCTGGAAGTGGTGGTTTCGAAGGTGCAACTCAATGTTTCATAATTATTTTGTTAACTATGAGATTATCTTATTAATTATTTTATTTGAGTGTCCTAGTATAATACAATCTCTTGATTCAATATTATCTATGCACCTTTTTATTGTTTTACAACTCTACAAGATTAAATCATATAAACTATATATTATCTAAACACCAAGTTATTGATTTAATTAAACAACCTTTAGTATTTTGGTTGACTAAAACTTTGGGTGCAAAAATTCGGGTTTTTACATCCCTCTCCTTATTGGAAGTTTCGTCCTCGAAACTTGAGTGATGTTGACCTTGGAAATGATATTTCTGGCTTAAGTGATAGTTCCTCAGCAACCTCTTGGATATAAAGAATGCGTGACACCATAATCAACAATACAATGCGTATACTTGTTTAATAAAATGATACCTGTCACGGCTTCGTTCACGTCTTTCGCTTTTTCTTGGGTTATGGCATATACCCGAGCATTTGGTTTGTTCTCCCTTGGCTTGTTTGGAGGGGCAATATTTCCTGAACCTGACCCCTTTTATCGGCTTCGGGACAATCGGTAATTCTATGTCCGAACTTCCCACATCGGAAGCAAGCT
Organism: Haberlea rhodopensis; assembly: GCA_907163345.1. Classification (NCBI taxonomy): domain Eukaryota; kingdom Viridiplantae; phylum Streptophyta; class Magnoliopsida; order Lamiales; family Gesneriaceae; genus Haberlea; species Haberlea rhodopensis. The sequence continues at coordinate 96,010 of CAJQUN010001123.1, read as the reverse complement.
CCAGTCTTTCTATGACATTCACCAGTATGTACGAAGTCACAAGTTGGACATTTTGGAACCCTATGATTTAATGGGGTGGATATGGGCCACTCTTGTTGATTATTGGATTGGTTTGGTCGTTTGAAATCCTGACCATTGGCGGCGTGTTGACTAGGGGGAGGTCGCTTGCGCTTGAATTCCTCTTCACGACGTCTTATATCAGCTTCAGCCCTGATGGCTGCTCCCATTAGGTCTCCAAAGTTTGTGGTTTCATATATTGCTAGGGCAGATTGGATACGACTGTTTAACCCAATCCTAAAGCGATGTAGTTTCAGAGACTCGTCTGCCATTATGCTTGGTGCATACGTCCCTAGCGAGTTGAACTTTGTGGTATACTCTACCACTGACATGTCGGGAGTTTGCATCAGGTGTTCAAATTCCCTTAACTTCTGATTTTGCACTGCTGTTGGGAAGTACTGCTTTAGGAAGGTACTTCGGAACCTGTGACATCCCCGAAATGGTTAATTGCTATTTGGCTTTAATTGTGTTTACATGATTAATTATGTGGTAATTGATTATGTGTTGGAATTTATTTACCTTATGGAAAATGCATGGTCATGTGGATAGGGTGACCCGGGGTTGCATTTCAGGGTGCATGTGGTGCATGTTGGGTAAATATTATGGGAAGCATGATTTATTTGCATTGGTAGCAATTATGAGGAATCATGTGTTAATTGATATTATGGTGCATTTTGAGTAAATGCTTTGGAAAATATCACCATGGAATTATTTTGGTATCTTTTTAAATTAACTCACCTTTTATTACCCAACCCACCTCACCATCCATCACTTTCTAACTTTACCAAACCAACTCCCACAAACCCTCTCCCTTCTTCATTTTCGAGTTCCAGCCTTTGGGTGGATAGAAGTCCTTGCAAAATATTGTTTTGTGGAGCATTTTGGGTGATTTGAGATCCCCAAGAGGTATGGGTACCTCATGTATTAATTTTGTAAGGTTTTATTTGAGTTTAGTTTGGTTTTAAAGGGTTTAAAATGGGTTTGTGTTGGGTGTTGTGATTTTGGTAATATTTTGGTTGGATGTGGTATATTTGAGTTTATAATGATGTTTAGTGTTGGTTTTGAGTTATTGGTTTTGGTTGGTGTTAGTGTATGTGGGTTTGTTTGAGTTTGGGAAGGTGAAGGGTGAATAGTGCCCGATTCCCGCTTGGCTACAGCTCGGCGATCGATCGGCGATTTTCTCGCGATCGATCGCGAGCAACAGGGCTGAGGCAGTGAGCCTCAGCGATCGATCGCGAGCTTGGCGCGATCGATCGGCGAGGCCGCGATCGATCGGCGCTAGCTCCGCGATCGATCGCGGATTGTGCATTTTTGTTGGCTGAGGCAGTGTAGTCTCGCGATCGATCGGGGCTTGTTGGCGATCGATCGCGAGACACCAAAAATGGTATTTTTGGGTGTTTTTGTGGGATTTTTGGTATTGGACTATTATTGGGTTCTAATATTGGTATTTGTGAATATGTAGAACCAACCCAGGTGGCAACGCAGCCAAGGAATTGAGGTCCAATCACATTCCACATTTTGGAAAGGTACGTAGTGGACGTACGGGCACCCGACGGTAACATGTATTTTATATGCTCATTGTTTATGCATTGTGGATGCGAGTATATATGTGGTATTGCATAGTGGATGCATATACATGTTTATTTATGCCATATGAGGTATTGCATAGTGGATGCATATACATGGTAATTTATGCACATTGATGTTAGATGCATATTATGATTATTGGATGCACATCCCATGAGTCGTGGTCATCCTTTGATGATTTTAATGCTTGCCGCTTTTTGTATTGGTTCCGCCAAATGTGAAGCGAGGGGTGGGAGCGCCGCATGTCACATTTGAGCGTGGTTATCATATGGGGCGAGGAAAGGGTATTTGCCGCTCTCTGTGAAGCGAGGGGTGGGAGCGCCGCATGTCCATTGTAGCGAGGTTATCCTATGCCGCCCATATGAATATAAGCGAGGGGCATTAAAATACACTGTGATGGACAGACTAGGGAATGGTGACCAATATGTGGTACAGTTGAAATGGTATATGATGTCATGACATGTTTTGGCCATTAAAAATAATCTGTTGATTATACTCATGAGTTATGGTACAGGGACAACCAAACGGGAAGCGTTTGAAATGCATGGGAAAACAGGAAGTGTTTTATATTGATTATGCATTTACGCTTTATCTTCATATTGTGTTGAATATGAATGATTATTATTGCTCATGTTTGGGGGTTGTCCTTGTAGGTACCTTTTTGGCATGATAGATGGGCTTGAACGGGTTGAGACAGTGAGCTTCTCGAGCATCTTTGGTAGATGAAAGGACAGGATTCTTTTGTATAGTTCCTACTCTAGGAGTAGCGTAAAACTATAGTGGACACATTCATTTGTTGGAATGTAATTAATCCTTTTTGGTAGTCCTTTATTTTGGCATGTAAATGCTTAAGCTCACAAACTCAACTTGTTTATTCTACTCTGATCATTTGTCTAGCTCTATTATGCCTTTATTCCGCACTTAAGGATTAGGGTCCTTACATTAGTGGTATCAGAGCAGTGGTTAGAGAACCCGGGAACGAGTGAAGGGTAGCCTTAGCATGGTTGGCTAGGTGCTTACATTTGGAGCATGGTTATGCATGTGGTGCATATTATTGTATATCCTGTTATACTAACATGCTTATATCACTCCTGTTATCTAACGACATGTTATATATTGCTTTGGATTGTTGTTAACATTTGTGTTACAGCATGGCTGCTAATGAGGAAGTCGGAGATGTTGGGAGTGTAAATGCGAGTATTGGACAGGCTAATCCTCTACCTCCACCGGCTGTAGGAATGGAACCAGTAGTCCAGTTATTGCTACCGGGTGAGATTAGCTTGACGCAGTTTCTGTCTTATTATCCGCCCCGGTTTGAGGGGACAGAGTCCGGAGAAGAGGCTGAAGAGTGGTTAGAGAGGCTTGAACAGATCTTTGTATCGGCTCCGTGTGCTATTACTGCTTGGCTGAGGCTGGCGGAGTTCCAGTTGGCTAAGAAACCATTGATGTGGTGGAGGAGCACAGTGATGGAGATGAGAGCACTGGGTGCTGTGATTGACTGGACGCTCTTCAGGACCAGGTTCTTGAACCGATACTTCTCCGCGGCAGCGAGACAGACAAAGGAGGATGAATTTGCAAGTCTGAGGCAGGGGAACATGACAGTGGCGGACTATGCCACACAGTACTCATCACTACTTAGGTATGTCCCCCATATTGCCTCTGATGGACGTGCCAAGATGAGAAATTTCATGAAAGGACTGCGACCGGAGCTCTACGACCGGGTTATCATCAATAACCCAACTTCTTTTGATGATGCTCTCACAAGAGCGGAACTTGCTGAGCTGGGAGTGGGAGCTTATGCCATGCCACCACCGGTACCGCAACAGAGGCAGACTACTGACAGTTTGAGACCTCGGGGTGAGTCATTTAAACCCCGTGGTGCCTCTTCATCTTCACGGTATGGTGGGAAGAAATACTTTGGACAGAAGCAGGATAACAAGAAGGGAAATTGGTCGGCCAATCGAGGATCTTCACAGGGGGATAGGCCGGGAGAGCCTAAGTGCAACAATTGTGGAGGGCCGCATTCTTCAACTAAGTGTCCTGCATGTTATGTATGTGGCAGGATGGGCCACATTGCTCGATATTGTCCCACCAGGGGAGGCCAGTCAGAGTATCAGGGCAACAGGCCGAGATTTGAGGACAGGACAGTGCAGCAGAGGCAACAGTTTGGGCCTCGTCCATCGGGAGGTCAGACAGTGGGACCACCCCAGGGACAGGTATATGCACTGACCAGGGAGCAGGCTCAGGCAGCCCCGGAGGAGGTGATTGCCGGTACGTGCCATTTATTTACGTACCCTGCTTTTGTTTTGATAGATACAGGTGCCTCCCATTCCTTTGTGTCTGTGGGATTTGTGGAAAGACACCATATGCGCACGTCTTCTTTGCCCACGCCTCTACTAGTCTCGACACCCACTGGAAGAAATGTTGTTGCTGATCAGTTTATGGCAGACTGCCTCATTTATTTTGAGGGCAACGAGTTGAGATCAGACTTGATTGTGCTGGGTATGTCAGACTTTGACTGCATCTTGGGAATTGATGTTCTGAACAGATACCAGGCAGTGGTAGATTGCCGGCAGAGAACAGTGAAGTTCAGACCTGAGTTGGGCAGTCAGTGGACTTTCTTTGGCAACGGGTCTCGTGCGAAGATTCCGTTGATTTCAGCGATCAAGATGTCTCAGTTGTTGGAACGTGGACACACAGGCTATCTTATATATGCCGTGGACACGTCTGGGAAGAGTAAAGAACTGAGAGTTGAGGATGTACCAGTTGTGGCAGAATTTGCTGATGTATTTCCAGAAGAGATCCCAGGATTTCCACCGGCCAGGGAAGTTGAATTTGGGATCGAGTTGCTGCCAGGGACATCCGCTATCTCTCGTGCACCTTATAGGATGGCACCGGCAGAGTTGAGAGAGTTGAAAGAGCAGTTGCAGGATCTCTTGGACAAGGGTTATATACGCCCGAGTGTGTCGCCATGGGGCGCACCAGTTCTCTTTGTGAAGAAGAAGGACGGTTCGATGCGGTTGTGCATCGATTACCGGCAGCTGAACAAGGCTACAGTGAAGAACAAGTATCCTCTCCCAAGGATAGACGACTTGTTTGATCAGTTGCAAGGTACCAGGGTGTATAGCAAGATTGATTTGAGGTCCGGGTATCATCAGATTCGGGTCAGAGAGGAAGATGTGCAGAAGACAGCGTTCCGGACTCGATACGGGCATTATGAGTTCTTGGTAATGCCGTTCGGTGTGACGAACGCCCCGGCCGTCTTCATGAGTCTGATGAACAGAGTGTTTCAGCAGTATCTTGATCAGTTCGTCATCGTGTTCATTGACGATATTCTTATCTACTCCCGGAGCGAAGAAGATCATGTGAAACACTTGAGGACAGTGCTTCAGATTCTCAGAGAGCATCAGTTGTATGCTAAGCTCAGTAATTGCGAGTTTTGGCTGAGCAGTGTGGTGTTTCTGGGGCATGTCATTTCGAGCAGTGGGATATCAGTGGACCCGAAGAAGATTGAGGCTGTGATGGAGTGGGCTGCCCCCACTTCTGTACCGGAGATCCGGAGTTTCCTTGGTTTGGCCGGGTATTATCGGCGCTTTGTCGAGGGCTTTTCGAAGATTGCCAAGCCGCTGACTCAGTTGACTCAGAAAGGAGTGCCTTTCTTTTGGTCAGAAGCTTGTGAGGAGAGCTTCCAAGAGTTGAAGCACCGGTTGACGACAGCGCCAGTGTTAGTGATCCCGACGGAGAACTCCAGATTTGTTCTGTATACTGATGCATCACTACAGGGCCTTGGATGTGTTCTGATGCAAGATAAGCATGTGGTAGCTTATGCATCGAGGCAGTTGAAGCCGCATGAGACCAGATATCCAGTTCATGACTTGGAATTGGCGGCTATCATCTTCGCCCTGAAGATCTGGAGGCACTACTTATATGGCACTTCATTCACCATATATACGGATCACAAGAGCCTCAAGTTTCTATTTACTCAGGCAGAGCTGAACATGAGACAGAGGAGATGGATGGACCTACTCAAGGACTATGATTGCGAGATTGAGTACCATCCGGGGAAGGCCAATTTGACAGCAGACGCTTTGAGCCGGAAAGTGAGGAGTTCTGCTGAGGACGTCATCCATTTGTCGGCTATGATGACCTCCTATTGTCATCTCGGCTATGATTTTGATATAGATGCATCACCAGTGTATGTCTCTACCTTATTAGCTGAGCCAGATATCTTTGAGAGTATCAGGAGAGCTCAGAGGTCAGATGCTGAGGTTCAGAGATGGTTGTCTATAGTGCATCTTGGTCAGCCGACGAAGTTCAGAGTGGCCGACGACGGATCTTTGAGATTGGGTAACCGCTGGGTAGTTCCGAGTACGCCGGAGTTGCGTAAGGGAATCTTGGAGCGAGCTCACAGTAGCAGACTTAGCATCCACCCAGGCGGGAAGAAGATGTACAGAGATCTGCGTGGTCAGTTTTGGTGGAAGCGGATGAAGTCTGATGTCGTCGCTTTTGTGAAGAGGTGTCTGATCTGCCAGCAGGTTAAGGCAGAGAGACAGAGACCTGGCGGCGAATTGAGAAGCTTGGAGATACCGAAGTGGAAGTGGGAGCACATTTCCATGGACTTCGTGACTCATTTGCCGAGGAGTGCTTCAGGCTTCGATGCTATTTGGGTGATTGTGGACAGATTGACTAAGGTAGCCCACTTTATCCCCTATAGCATGACATTTACATTTTTGAGGATGGCGCAGTTGTATATTAGAGATGTGGTGAGATTGCATGGGATCCCTGTTTCTATTGTGTCAGATCGAGATCCGCGATTCACATCTCATTTCTGGGAAGGCCTTCAGTCAGCTTTGGGAACTGAGGTCAGATTGAGTACTGCTTATCATCCTCAGACGGATGGCCAGACCGAGCGCACTATTCAGACGCTCGAGGACATGTTAAGAGCTTGCGTTTTGGAGTTCAATGCCTCTTGGCAGGATTCAGTGCCTTTGGTGGAGTTTTCGTATAACAATAGCTACCAGGCAAGTATTCAGATGGCTCCGTTTGAAGCTCTTTATGGCAGACGATGTAGATCACCCTTATGTTGGGATGATTTGGACAGTAGATCAGTCGGAGGGCCTGAGTTGATCCGGGAAATGGAAGAGAAGATAAAGACTATAAGGCAGAAAATGAAAGCGGCCCAAGACAGACAGGCAGCTTATGCAAATAAACGGCGGAGACCGTTAGAGTTTCAGTTGGGAGATAAGGTCTTTTTGAAGATCTCGCCTTTCAGAGGCGTTGTGCGGTTTGGGATGCGCGGGAAACTGTCTCCGAGGTATGTTGGACCGTACGAGATTTTGCAGCGCATTGGCACATTGGCTTACCGACTGGCTTTGCCGCCTTCTTTATCTGGGATACATGATGTGTTTCATGTATCGATGCTGCGAAAGTATGAGCCGGATCCGTCTCACGTGTTACAGCCTTCCGAAGTTCAGTTAGAGTCAGATATATCTTATGTGGAACGGCCTGTTAGAATTCTGGACAGAGCAAACCGTAGACTTCGGAACAAAGTGATACCGATGATCAAAGTTCAGTGGGATCGCAGGGGTGTCGAGGAGGCTACGTGGGAGACGGAGCAGCATATGGTGCAGCACTACCCGGAACTATTCTCTGGTATGAGTTTATGTTTAGTTTCTGTAGGGGTAAGTGCATGTGATTTCGAGGGCGAAATCTTATAAGTAGGGGAGTATTGTGACATCCCCGAAATGGTTAATTGCTATTTGGCTTTAATTGTGTTTACATGATTAATTATGTGGTAATTGATTATGTGTTGGAATTTATTTACCTTATGGAAAATGCATGGTCATGTGGATAGGGTGACCCGGGGTTGCATTTCAGGGTGCATGTGGTGCATGTTGGGTAAATATTATGGGAAGCATGATTTATTTGCATTGGTAGCAATTTATGAGGAATCATGTGTTAATTGATATTATGGTGCATTTTGAGTAAATGCTTTGGAAAATATCATATTGGGGTGTTTTATACACCATGGAATTATTTTGGTATCTTTTTAAATTAACTCACCTTTTATTACCCAACCCACCTCACCATCCATCACTTTCTAACTTTACCAAACCAACTCCCACAAACCCTCTCCCTTCTTCATTTTCGAGTTCCAGCCTTTGGGTGGATAGAAGTCCTTGCAAAATATTGTTTTGTGGAGCATTTTGGGTGATTTGAGATCCCCAAGAGGTATGGGTACCTCATGTATTAATTTTGTAAGGTTTTATTTGAGTTTAGTTTGGTTTTAAAGGGTTTAAAATGGGTTTGTGTTGGGTGTTGTGATTTTGGTAATATTTTGGTTGGATGTGGTATATTTGAGTTTATAATGATGTTTAGTGTTGGTTTTGAGTTATTGGTTTTGGTTGGTGTTAGTGTATGTGGGTTTGTTTGAGTTTGGGAAGGTGAAGGGTGAATAGTGCCCGATTCCCGCTTGGCTACAGCTCGGCGATCGATCGGCGATTTTCTCGCGATCGATCGGCGAGCAACAGGGCTGAGGCAGTGAGCCTCAGCGATCGATCGCGAGCTTGGCGCGATCGATCGGCGAGGCCGCGATCGATCGGCGCTAGCTCCGCGATCGATCGCGGATTGTGCATTTTTGTTGGCTGAGGCAGTGTAGTCTCGCGATCGATCGGGGCTTGTTGGCGATCGATCGCGAGACACCAAAAATGGTATTTTTGGGTGTTTTTGTGGGATTTTTGGTATTGGACTATTATTGGGTTCTAATATTGGTATTTGTGAATATGTAGAACCAACCCAGGTGGCAACGCAGCCAAGGAATTGAGGTCCAATCACATTCCACATTTTGGAAAGGTACGTAGTGGACGTACGGGCACCCGACGGTAACATGTATTTTATATGCTCATTGTTTATGCATTGTGGATGCGAGTATATATGTGGTATTGCATAGTGGATGCATATACATGTTTATTTATGCCATATGAGGTATTGCATAGTGGATGCATATACATGGTAATTTATGCACATTGATGTTAGATGCATATTATGATTATTGGATGCACATCCCATGAGTCGTGGTCATCCTTTGATGATTTTAATGCTTGCCGCTTTTTGTATTGGTTCCGCCAAATGTGAAGCGAGGGGTGGGAGCGCCGCATGTCACATTTGAGCGTGGTTATCATATGGGGCGAGGAAAGGGTATTTGCCGCTCTCTGTGAAGCGAGGGGTGGGAGCGCCGCATGTCCATTGTAGCGAGGTTATCCTATGCCGCCCATATGAATATAAGCGAGGGGCATTAAAATACACTGTGATGGACAGACTAGGGAATGGTGACCAATATGTGGTACAGTTGAAATGGTATATGATGTCATGACATGTTTTGGCCATTAAAAATAATCTGTTGATTATACTCATGAGTTATGGTACAGGGACAACCAAACGGGAAGCGTTTGAAATGCATGGGAAAACAGGAAGTGTTTTATATTGATTATGCATTTACGCTTTATCTTCATATTGTGTTGAATATGAATGATTATTATTGCTCATGTTTGGGGGTTGTCCTTGTAGGTACCTTTTTGGCATGATAGATGGGCTTGAACGGGTTGAGACAGTGAGCTTCTCGAGCATCTTTGGTAGATGAAAGGACAGGATTCTTTTGTATAGTTCCTACTCTAGGAGTAGCGTAAAACTATAGTGGACACATTCATTTGTTGGAATGTAATTAATCCTTTTTGGTAGTCCTTTATTTTGGCATGTAAATGCTTAAGCTCACAAACTCAACTTGTTTATTCTACTCTGATCATTTGTCTAGCTCTATTATGCCTTTATTCCGCAATTAAGGATTAGGGTCCTTACAGAACCTTTGCCATGTGATTGGTCCCGCTTCTAACATCAGTGGTGACACGTTTTCCCACCATTTTCCAGCTTGATCAATGAGAAATGATGTGGTGACTTCCACCTTGATGTCTTCAGGTACTTCAAGCAGTCTGTGGTGATTTTCCACTTGCTTAAGCCAGTTTTGGGCCATCTCTGGGTCTGAGTTGCCATCAAAAGTTGGAACTCGGTTCTTTCGCAGTGATTCGTAATGATACTTCACTCCCTGCGGGTGTGGCGCTGGCTGCGGATGTGGCTGATTAGCAGCAGGATTAGTCATGCCTTGCAGTGTCGTAGCGACGATGGTGGCTATTGCCATCAAATCCTCGCGACTCAATCCCACTCTAGGGGCTCGTTGATTATCATTTGCTCTCTCCTCATCATTGTTACGAGGGGCAGCGTTGTTGGGATTACGGTTGCTGCGAGTAGGACGTTCGGCCATTTCCTACAATGCATATAGATCTAAAATCTTTGCGCAGAAGTATAACGATAACGGAAAATGACGATTTTATTAATAAATGAAAATTTTCGTAAAAACAAAATGGAAATGCTGAACATCAAAATAACTCTTAAAACAAAACAAAAAAATCCTAAACACAACGCCTTCTAGAAACTACGGATCTACAACTTCTCCACTTCTTGCTCTAAGCTACGGATCCTGACGGTCTGGGCTCGGGTCGACATCACCTAACCCAATTAGGGAAATTGTTTAGTCCATTAAATATTTAACAAAATCATTTTTATATTTTAAAAATATAGCGATTAATAGCATGAGGCATAAAATTTTGAATTTTGCATTCTGATTTTTTTTTTTTTAAATAAATTTCTAGGGTTCATATGGCTTGAAATATGGTTCGAAATTAGTCTTCAATAGTCGATTGGAATATGAAATTACGGGAGGGCTTTCGATCGAAATTGTATAAGGATCGAATTTACAAAGTTAAATTGAGCAAAAATTTTACGAAGATTAAGAAATCGAGAGGGAAATTTCCAGACTGCTAGGGTTCTTGAGGGCGCTGTTTTGATCCAAAATTCTCGTAGTACATTGATTGTTAGTGGCGATTGGCAGAGGGCTTTTGCTCGAAATTCTTTCAGAATCAATGTGTCAAATTTAATTTCAAAATGATGGAGAGATGATCTGGAATTTGGCGGATGAAATTTTTGGGAATTAGGGTTCTTGAGTGGTACTGGTTCAATTTGAAATTACTCGTCGTTCAGTGATTGGGAGCGGCGGTGGATAGAGGGCTTTTAGTCCAGAGGTTGTACTCATCGTAGTTATCTACCGGATTGGTCGATCGGCATTCGGTGGTGGCTGGTCGGAAGGGAAATAAGGACGTGAAGGGTTCAGAATTTTCGAACAAGAAATTGATCGAGCAAACATTGTCCAATGACCTGAAAGTTTTACAGTGTCATCGTCTTGGAGAGACGATTCCGATGGTATACTGGCCGATGGTTATGGTAGCGGCAGGCGGCGGCGGCGATTTCACAGTTAGGGTTTCGAAATTTTGAGCAAGGAATTGATCGACCAAAAGGAAGCCAATCGATCTGAAATTTGGGCAGAGTGGTCGACGTGGCCTGGTCGGCTCAGTGGTGGGTCGTCCGTAGGTTGGCGGCGGCGGTTAGGTTGGCGGCGGCGGCTGCAACATCAACAAGTAGGTTTAGGGTTTGATTTTTGATTTTTCTATCTTATCATATTATTATTTTTAATTAAATATTATTATTATTTTTTTGTAAATAGTCTATATGACCTGAGGAGAAATTTTCCTGACTAATTTTCTTAACCTTCAATTGGTTTGATTTAATCGGGATTTATATTCTGGTATTTTTATCAACCAGAAATCTTTTCCCAGCGGGATTATGGAACCTGGTTCGCTCTGATACCACTTAAATGTCACGCCCCGAAACCGGGGTCGATAACACCGACGTTGATTCTAAATATAATTCAAAATCAACAAGCCTCGTAATACAGATTCTACAAAAAAACCAATCTTTTATCCATAAAATAAATATTTCTTACAATTATCAGCGGAAACTTCATAAATTAATGGCAGCGGCATCTTGAACAATAGCATCTAATTCACCATCTCCAAAATTGGTTTTGATCTTCCTCTCGATCTTGATTCGCTTATATCTGGGGAGTGGATGTAAAGGGTGAGCGTTTTGGAAAACACTCAGCAAGTGGGGGACAATCGTATGTGACACAACATATAAATATAATAAATTTTCAGAAACATTTATCAAAAATCAGAACAGAAACCGATATGAACAGAACAGAAACTTTAACAGAATTTGCTCCTCAGAGCCAGAACAGAACAAAAACTTCATATCAGAATCTCATACCATATACTAAAGTAAGCACAATAAATCATCTAGTTTCCTCATGGTACTGATATCAGTTCTCTAGAAATAACCCTCATAGAGATGAGGTCAGAACATCGGATCACCCACGAATAAAGGGTCTGGACTTCCCAGAACAACGGTTAACCACCGTATCAGGTCAGAATAACGGTTATAATCCCACCGCATCAGGGTCCGAAACAGATTCGGAATTCCTTACCAATTGGATTTCGATATTTAAAGTGCTTCAGATTTCAAAGATTTCATAATTTGAAAATAGTTCACATAATGATTGGATTTTAAAACACATACTTATGATTTTCAAAATTGAAACGAATATATATAACAAAGCCCACTTACTGCGATTGTAGACGTGTTTGAACGATTTAGGGTACGACAACGACGGATTCTTTCCTCCTAATATGAACAGTAATCGCACACCTTCAGTGTGTGTGCACTGTGTGTGATTTCGAACAATTATGGCTGAAGAAATCGAGAGTTGCTTGCTGGAAAATTTTATCTACAAGGGCTAGTATTTTTGACAATTCAATGATCCAAATTCTCGAAACTAAGTGCTGATTTGGAAGGATTTTAGTGGTTAAAAAGTGTGGCTGAATTGTGAGAGTTTCAAAAGGCACAAGGTGAGGTATTTAAACAAAATCTATGCTGGAAGTGGTGGTTTCGAAGGTGCAACTCAATGTTTCATAATTATTTTGTTAACTATGAGATTATCTTATTAATTATTTTATTTGAGTGTCCTAGTATAATACAATCTCTTGATTCAATATTATCTATGCACCTTTTTATTGTTTTACAACTCTACAAGATTAAATCACATAAACTATATATTATCTAAACACCAAGTTATTGATTTAATTAAACAACCTTTAGTATTTTGGTTGACTAAAACTTTGGGTGCAAGAATTCGGGTTTTTACAGCAATCCTTCCCTGGATTTATTCTATGCTACTCCATATGGTACATCCAATCATTCATTGGGAATATTCTCACTTAATATCATTGGGAATATTCTCAATGAATGGTTGGATGTACCCCATAAGATACTACCTCATGGGGTAGCATAAAATATAGAACTTTGATTACAATCACATGTTTAATATAAAATTCATTGAACATTTCAACGTCGATGACAAAGCCACGGGTGAATGAATCCTAAGCAACAACGTAGGGAAGATTTTGAGGGCTTCTTGATTTTCATATGATATCTGCAACACCTGTCCATAGTAATTTTAATACATTTATATATCCAACCTTTTTTTAGTAAAAAAACAAAAATACGAAATTCATTTTGATAGTGACTTGGCAATAGTACAATAGAAATGACAAATACTAAGATACTGGAAATTTACGAGTTCTACTAGGTGCACTCATCTCATATTTGAGTACAATCGTACATTAAATGGGGGAGATGTAAGGGAAGAAAGTGGATCGAGACCTCTCATTAGACCTGATCAAGGGTCATCATCGTTCCTAAACCGGCTTGTGGTCAATGGGCCAGTTAATCGTGCCCGTAACCACCCGCCTATAGAAGAGACGGATAATTGTCATAATTTTGCTAACCCATCGATTAATCGACGGTTCAAGCGTTTATTTTAATTTTCTTTACATTTTTAAATTTAAAATATATGTTATGGTGTATGTTTGAACTCATGACTTCCAACTTGAATAATTAGCTTCAACCACTAAGTTATAAGAACATTGTTGATCTAAATATGATGTTATAATTTATATATATTAACCAAATAAATATATATTACACATTTTAATTATCTGAGCTTGAATTTATTTCACGTTATTTTATGTTTAGTCCATGGATTAAAGCACATTCAAACACTTTTTACACTATATTTCAAATTGGAATAATATTATTAATTTTTTTTAAAAAAATAAAGGTCAAACAATAACCATAACAATTGGGTAACCGTAACCGGAACCGAAACTGTAAGTGGCGGTTCATGAACCGTAACTGAAACCATTGAACCGACAATTTTAAACCGTGGTCAGATCTATTTCTCATCACTTAGTGCCATATGGTACCTTGGGGCTTGGCCGCTTGGGCCACCCATCTTATTTGGAGTTTCTTACTTACAAAGAGATTTAAATCACACGGGCTAACACGAAAGGTTATTATAATTTTTATATCAATATGTTTTTTTTAAATAAAAATTTCGGCTCTTCTATTGTTGTATATATCCATCTCTTAACAACTTTGGGTAGAACTCTGAATTGTGTTCAAGAAAAGGACAATATATGAAAATGTGTAGGATAAATAGTTTGAAACTCATTGAGATATCGATTCAAAAATAATGTTTAAAATATTATATAAATCTACAATTTTAGATACAATGATAAAACATTCAATCTCATATCAGATCATGTACAATAATAAATATTGACAAATTATATTTAATATCACCAAAAAGTGTGATCTTTAATAAATGTCGTGCGATGATGCAACAAACGATTTATCTTCTATAAACTGAACTGAACCGCTCCAAAATGTATCTGTATATCAAAGAAAAGGGATAAGATGACTCCGCCCGTAGGCGAAGTCACTCCGACGCTCAAGTCAGTATATGCTTTAATAGAAAAAGTATTGAAATTGTAGGCTTTGCATAATATGAAAGGCGTATTATGAGAGACGTATTATGAAAGACGTAAGCAATAACGTGTAAGTATTGCGTAAGTGAACGTACCTGAATGAGGGTTAGATGCCCTCTATTTATAGATGTAGAGATAGAGTCTCAATCAATATAGAATAAGAGTTCTAGTCAATCTATAATTATAGAGTTCTAGTCAATCTGGGAGAAGAGTTCTAGTTCATATGAAATAGTATTGTATATGGCAACTAGATCCATGTTTATCCCGAGAATATTGAGAGACGTCTTCCAAAACCCTACAACTCCTTGCTTAATCAGATTGGGTCGGTTAAAATCCATTAGGTAGATCAATCCCCCATTGAGGGGTATCACAAGTCCCCCCTCCTAGTCGGACTGACGTCGAAGACCAGAAGTTCGTAAAATGTTTAACCGACCTGTTCCTAGTGCCCCTGCTGTTTACTTCCACGGGAATATGAGATATAGTCGAGCTCCATGATGAATAAACACGCGGTACTAATAACATTGACTTTATGAATATTAAGCGTCCCAAGCTCCATAATTAATAGAAATCTCAAGCCCCAGTGATGAAAAATATACGATGCCAATGAAACTTGTTTGATTTCCAACATCAGTAGAATCATGCGCTGAGCAGATAAGCCCGATCAGGCACCATAGGTAATACGGAGCAAATAAAGCTCATCTGAGCTGATTTGAGCTATATCGGATAAATATATGCAAATGATGCTTGACTAAACTAAGCTCCAGAGGTAATAGGTATGCGGAGCAAACAATGTTCGCCTGATCCAAACTGAGCTCCAGATATAATAAATGGGTGAGGTGTGCTCACCTGATATGAACTGAGCTCCAGAGATAACAAATAGGAGCGAAGAATGCTCGCCTGATTTGAGCTCCAGAGATAATAAAGAGGGGCGAAGTGTGCTCGTCTGATCTGAACTGAGCTCCAGAGATAACAAATAGGAGCGAAGAATGCTCACCTGGACGGAGCTCCAAAGATAATAAATAGGGGCGAAGTCTGCTCGCTTGCTCTGAACTGAGCTCCAGAGATAATAAATATGAGCGAAGAATGCTCGCCTGAACCGTGCTCCAGAGATAATAAATAGGAGCGAAGAATGCTCGCCTGATCTGAACTGAGCTCCAGAGATAACAAATAGGAGCGAAGAATGCTCGCTTGAACTGTGCTCCAGAGATAATAAATATGAGCAAAAGTGTGCTCATCTGATCTGAACTGAGCTCCAGAGATAACAAATAGGAGCGAAGAATGCTCGCCTGAACCGAACTCCAAAGATAATAAATAGGGGCGATCATCTCCTGAGCGTAATCTTAGCTTTGAGTGAAAACCCCTGACGGCACTTGGCATAGCCAAGGCAAAGAGCTCGGCGTAACCGAGGTGAGGTGAGCCGTCGTAAACGTGCTCCTGATGTGCCAAGGGCTTATTGACAACGCCTTGGACTTCTGAATAGGGCCTTACTGCTAGGTTGTATACCGAGCTGACGTGATGGTGCCTTACTGTAAGATTGCATGTTCGAGCTGATAAATATGGCCTTACTGCAAGATTGCATGCGCGAGCTCGATGTAATAGGGCCTTACTGCCAGATGGCACGCCCGAACTCGATGTAATATGGCCTTACTGCGAGATTGCATGCCTGAACTCGATGTAATAGGGCCTTACTGCCAGATGGCACGCCCGAACTGTCATAATATGGCCTTACTGCTAGATTGCATGCCCAAGCTCGATGTAATATGGCCTTACTGCAAGATTGCATGCCCGAGCTCGATGTAATAGGGCCTTACTGCCAGATGGCACCCCCGACCTGTCATAATATGGCCTTACTGCTAGATTGCACAATCGTACAATAACTTAGATCGGCCTAAAAGTAATGCAATAATACACAAAAGACGAGACAAAAACGATCCAGAATAATAATATCTTGCAAGGAATTTAAAACATTCAAATTCCAACGATTTATAAGTCTTGAGCATGTAAAGCTTGTAGTAATATATATGATATATATATTTTTTGAAAAGATCTCCCAATATTTGATGTATGCGCCTATGAGAGGTGCCATGTGATGGGCCTTAGGGGCGCGATGCCTGATGTGCTGCATAGTAGGCTTATGGGACATGCTGCATGGTGGGCCTTAGGGATGTGATGCCATAACAGTCACATTGTAGCGGGCATACAAGCCGCGTGGTGGGCTAATGATCAGAGGTGCCGCGTGATGGGCTGATGATCATAGATGCCGCGTAGTGGACTTTAGGACACACGATGCCCAAGAGGCCACACAATGAGCTTATCGAATGTGCCGCATAGCAAACTTCAGGAATGCGAAGCCCAAGGTAAAAAGTTTTATATGTTTCACCTCGATCACGTAGTTGAAAATGGTCGATTATAAACAAAAATTCTTTTTGATCAAAGAAAATTTTTGGGGTCAGTTGGAAAACCCAAATAAGTGATTTTAAAGGTTGGAAGTTTCGTAAACTAAAAAATCATTTTAAAAGAACCTTAACATGTTTAACAAATTAAATTTAATTCATGCCGAAAGAAAGATAAGGAGACTTATCTTTGACTTTGGATTTACTGCACTCTGTTTAATTGTTGTTGAACCGGCGTTGTGGATGCAAAGTCTATTTTTCGGCCAAACACCACATATGAGATATAATAACCAGGTGATGAATCTTCTCTGGCCTAGACAATGTGAAGCATTCCATGCATGTGTGAATTCTTGCTACCTCATGACAAAATAATTTCTCTTCATTTGGAATAACTTGGGATTTGATGGGTTTCTTATGATAAATCTTCGCAACTCATCTAATAAATATCTGAAGTATTTTATTTGTCTTTCCCCTTGAATGTCCTCTACATGCAGCACACGTGCATAATGCACTACTTAATGCCCCTAGTTCCAAGCAATTTTCGACCGAAGCTTTACGTAAATGTCTCTGATTTTCAGATTCTCGCTTTTGGCTGCTTCATTTAATTACTTTTGATCCAGATAGCAATAAATTTTTTAAATAAAAATGGTCCTGCTTGCGCCGATAAACTTACGCCTAAACGTTGAAGATTCCTTTTCAGCATGGTAGATCGCTACTGATGTGATTGGTAGTGAAAAGCTTGAGGTTATCTAATAGCTTGTTCTCATAACATCCTTGGGATAATTAGAAATTTGTTTCTTTTCATTCAATGGTGGTTTGGAAGTATCCATCCAAGCATCAACAATAGTTGTATTTAAAGGAGAAGCTTTGGCTGCTGAAGAATCATCATCTCCCAACATCATGGACATGATGTAGGATGAGTAAAACTTATCCTCAGATTGATTGGAGCAACTCAAGTATGAAGTGGAACTAATTGGAATGTTAGGGTGTAAGAGTGTCATGGTTTTTGTTCTTCCACATCACTAGTCAGTAAGCAATATAGGGCTGACGTTATCGAACATAAGACCAGCAACACAGATTGGAGTAAGTCGCAATACATCGAACAGATTTTGTGCTGTAAATATGCATGAACTGATATGCTAAGAGAGAGATGAACGATCCTAGCCAAAACACACAAAGTCAATCCAAAATACAGATAAACACCAGCACAATAGTCGTTGTCATCAGAACACCCAACGTTTCGCGATTTTCATACGTGCACCAATGATCACCAGCAGCTGATCCGAAGGTGGAACACGTACCAGAATAGCCCGGCGGCGAGGAGTGAGATGTACTTGATGCGGAAGCAATATAAGTTTTTGGGAATGTAAGATGCGGCATCGACGAGAGAGTCTGGGCGAGAGAAGGCTGGTCGATCTAGTATAGAACGGTGATGTGATCTATCTTTGTCCACCTTCTCCTCGGTTCTCAGTCAGTCCCCGAATCTTCGGATCTGACTCCTTTTACTTCATCTTCTCTACGGCAAAACTCATTTTTTCTACTTATTATTTTTTGTCCGGGATACGATTGAATTGTTTTGGGCCTTTCGAAAATTGAAGCTTTTTCGAAGATTTTTGGGGAAGAATTCTTTTGTATACCAAAATTTGTTCGATGATCTTGTCCAGGAGTGAACAAATTGTCATTTTTTTCTTTCTAATTCAACCAGTAGATCTAATCATGGGATTCAATTTTGTTCCCACAGACGGCGCCAATTGATATCACCAAAACTGGCGATGACCTGTTGCTATCAATTGAGAGGGGGTTCTCCTCTCTTTCTTCTCCAATACTCGAAATAACGACGATGGTGGCAGTAAGTAGCCTCTGATATGACCTGAAAGCACGAATTAACCGTGAGAAGGGGGCCGGAAGTTTTTCCGGCGGGTCCCCTCCGACACTCAAGTCAGGCGAGAGGATACAAGAAAATATATACTTGTAAAGTAATAGGATTGTGAATGAATGAGTTGATACCCCAAACCTGGTATTTATAGGCAGAGACCCGAGAATTACCATGCAACAAGGACTCTTTCCATGTTTATCCAAATCTTACCCAGATATGTTAAGATCTTGTGAATACAATCACATCTTGATATTGCTCCGCATATCTAGGACTTACCTAGTTTAGGGGATTCAGTTTCCTTGTCGTGTACACGTATCCAGCTGAGAACGAGAAGAGCTCGGCCAATGAGCTCCGGTTCCAAAAGAGGTAGCCAGACTATTTGGCGAAGGACCAACAGGTGAGGCGAAACACGTCGACCAAACAGGTCGGCCATAACAAAGAGCTCGGTTCAAGAGGCGAGGTCTTTTGAGGAAGGTCAAATAACTTAAGTCGGATCAGGTTGGCTCATCATGTGGTGTTTTCATATTAAGGGGTATCAATTTTTTTTTTTGAGGAATAACTATTGACAATTTTGTTTTAACAAGAGAACATGAATTCTATTAAAACTACAAACATGTAAAATAAATACATCTGTTTATCATGGGTAAATATAAAAGATTTCGATTACAAAGCTTACACAAAGGTCTAAAGGGAAGGTGATGCACATCAGAAGCGCTAATACTTGAACGGGAAAGTGCAAGGACCGCCAGAGCTAAATCAGGTCCCTCAAACCATGAGTCATATGATGAGGTCGAAAAAAGAAACTGTCTTCAAATAACTGAAGGATGAGAGACGCAAACTGATAAAGACAAAGAAACGAGAAACTCTCGTATTCAAATCCAATCTGAAACCATCGACCAATTATTATCACTGGATGACGTACAGAACCGAAAAGCCTAGCAATCATGGCCAAGTGATGCCCAGCAGTGAGACGGAGCCAAAACAACCTCCACCAAATTGGCAAAATAGTGTCTTCATAAAAAGAAAACAGTCTAGGCAATCCCACCAGGGACACAAAACACCAAAGCCAGTGAATCAAAAGGTGGTGAGCCCAAAATGAACGTAACACAAACCAACCAGCAATGGAGTGCCATCCTGGATAAACTAGATTACAGAGGTAATACTCGGGAGAACTATCGTCAGAAAGAAGGAAGGAACATGGGCCATAAAGAAACCCCAAGTTACCCCAAAACACGAAGTTACATCATTTAAGTTGTGATGCTCGACAGAAACGCCACCTATGGCCAACACCCAAGCAACAAGATAGCATACAAGCTTTAAAACTATATAATATGGATAGATAGACTACCACCAAAAGCGGAGAGAAAGGACGTCTAGTCATCCGCAAACGGAGAAACGCTCGACATTAGCGTTCCAACAAAAGGCACTCATGGTGGTCGGCAGGGTTGACTCGCAACCACCACCGGAGAAGAGAGTGACTTGAGAGGGGAAACTATGAAGGACACCTTAGGCAGCACCAACAAAGAGACGTAGAAGTACAAGGTAACTGATGGGGATGACACAGTCAGCAGAAAGGGTAAGAGCTGTCGGCGCCGTGAGGAAACCCAAGAAAAAACCAGAGAACGAACATGGAAGCCAGAGGGGAAAGGAAGAAAGGTGAACTGAAGTGTGAGCAGAAGCTAGGAGAAACCATGAGAGAGACAGAGAAGCTCAAAGAATGATCCAACAGGGAAAACTTCACCCGTAAGACAATAAACAGTAGCAAGACCCTCGTGAGAGAGACTGTATGATAATTATTAATTATTGACAATTTTAAGTTGACAAAAAAGTTCTTAGGCAACATCATTCTACTTTGGATGACCAACACCAACACGTGGATGGCTGGTTATTTCTTAATTCTTAAAATGAATCTGTGAATTTGACTCAGGCAACCTGACATTTTTAAATTTTTATATATGCTGTATAAGTCTAAAAGATGATAACAATGTCGCAGAAATAAATGTATTGACAATATTGTTTATACAGAACCTAGGCCGATGCAAAAGGCACATTATCACTGCAGGCGGGTAAGGGTTAATTTTGAGAGTGGACATGCTTGCCTTGGGGCCGGAAATATTCTAAAGTTTGGTACTCGACTTTCTTTAATACTAACTGAATCATGAGACCTTGTATAATGCACTAGCATTTATCTTATCAGGTTCCATGAGGGAAGATGGCACCCTTGGGTCCTGAAATAGGAACTCTACCCTCAAAAATTAAATGTGAAAATATTGAAAATTTCATGTAATCTTCTTTTGAAAATATAATTTGTCATCAAAATCCATTGAAATCAACCCTACCCCATATCATTCTCTTGCTAGTAATCCAAGGTCAGCTACCCAACACATCTATAACTTTAAAAACTTCTTACATCATGAGCCATGGGACAAACATGTGATTGGTACAGGCTTCAAAAAAATTTCTTGGTCGACTAGGAAAAACACCTGGAATATTGATCGACACACTATAGATTTGTGCAAATTATATAATTTCACTTGGTTAATAGTTTGAAACAAGTCATCAAAATAACAACTTACAATATTTCTACTCGCCGTCGCTAAGTCCTTCTCGAACTCTAACCAATGGTTAATTAATCATCACTATCAGAGCTGCCAATGTCGCTGCTATAATCACTACCATCATCTTCAATGTCAAGCTGCACATGTCGGACTTGTATAGGCTCAGGTGCTTTTGTGAGCCCAGGGAGAGGCATAGACCTCGGTTGCTGTTCCTCAACCCTCGGTCGTCCTGGAAGAGAGTCCAATGGTGGCAAAGTAATTGGGTCACCTGGCTTCCAACCAAGAGGAGCGAGAATTGGTAGATCAATGGGCAATTCCACAGGCATCCCAGGTTTCCATCCAGATGGAACAACAATATTTGGAGGTATCAGACCTGGAAGAGGGTTACTTTCCGATGGTAGTCCCGTAGGCGTTCCAATATATGGCTCGAGTACTTTATTTTTGCCATCATCCATTTTAGGTAAACCAACATCAAGATCGGCAAAATTATACAACTGAGATGCCCGCATCTGCTCTTCCTGTGGGGCAGGAGGAAGAGCACCTCGAAGAGGTGCCTGACAAGCACCAAATTCAGGAGGTGCAAATGTTGTGTAGCTTATCTTGTGTGCATATGACAAAATATCCGACACTTTTAGCTGAGTTTTAACAGTAGTTGTTGAAGAATCTTCCGTAGTTTTGTCTAACTTGGTTCTTTTGGGGCGGTGATAATTAGAATAATCATCCACAAGAATGTCAAGAACATGCTCAGCCTCTTTGAGTTTGTTGGCAAAAGCGAGAAAATCAGAATCTTTGGACCGGATTTCACGAGCAAGCTTCTCGTTAATGTCCTGAAGATCAAGAATTTCTTGGAGTTCTGCAACAGCTGCAAAGAGTTGAGTCTGAAGAGTTGTGAATTGGGTAAGGATATCTTTGGTCGAAGAAGGAGATGAATCTGATGGAGCAGGAATCAGTGACTGGGTTTGGGAAGATAAGAAGGAAGGAAGGGATCCTCGAAAAGCACTGAGCCAATGGGAGCAATTTGGCGAGACTTCAAATAATTTTGAGGCAAGTGCTGCCATTTGAAGTAGGAGAGATTGAGCTCTAGGGAGAGGTGGGAGAAGAGGAAGAAGAGCTAGAGAGACAGCAGGTGTAGTCAACTGATTAGGGGATTGATGAGGATGCTGCGACTGTTGAGTTTGAGAGGAAAATTTTGGAGGGGTAGGGTTTTGAAGAGATGGTGAATTGGGGTTTGGCAGGCCTAGTCTGGCTGGGGATTGCACAATTTGATGGGGAATATTTTGTAACATTTTGAGCTATTCTCTTCCTTGTCAGAAACCTGGAAAAGAAACAAAAGAAAAAAGACATGGAAAGCAACCGAGAGTCTGAGACTACTCAACTTTAAAATACAACATTAATGCTAAAGTAATCAAGAGTATTTTACCTCAATAATTCAACCTTAAACTAGAACAAGATTGTAATTGAAGAGAGCACAGTAGATATTCATTCCATGAATACAAACATGAGTGCAAGAAATACGATAATCAAGCAGAGTTACACAACATTCTAAAGAGAACATAGTAAATATTCATTCCATGAAAACAAACATATCGAAGGAAATATGATAATCAAGCAATTACACAACAATGTTCTTGCAGCAATATCATCCATGTTGAAGAAGCATCATGCTCATGCACATGCTCATGATCCATCAGCATAATTTCATCTTTAGCTCATCAGAGCAGTAATCTTTCTGTTTGCTGTGGTTATACTAGTGATTCTTCAGTAGCCCTAACTGAAATCTTCATCACAACACTGAAAAGGATTCAGCTAGAAAAATTGCAATGTGGACTAGTATATAAAACCGCACCAGCCATTTCAAATTATCAACCCTAACATCAACTTGCATATTACGAATCAAAGAATTCTCACAAGCTGAGAAATCCCCAAACCCCTAGAACGCTTAGACAATTTAGAATAGCCCCAACTGTTGACTAAAATTGTAATCGACATAAGAAATTTGTAAATTTGAACGATCACCCAAAAATCAATTAGCATAATCATCGAATCAACAAATTCACACAACCTGATAAAATCCCCTAACCCCTGTTGTCAGTTTTAACGGTTAGACAGCTAACAAAGTGAAACAGATTCGGCAATTCATCCGAAATCGGTAAGTAGTGACGTAAATGTTTTTGCTAGAGCTCGAGCTCAAATCAAATTCAAGCCGGCTCAAGCTCGATTCGAATTAGTGCAGTTGAAAAGCCTAGCGAGCTCCAATATCATAAAAACCTGAAAAAATGAAGCCTAAGAAGGAAGATCAAACAGAAAAAACCTGAAATTGACGAGCCCAGTAAGAGATGAAGTGTGAATAATATGCGAGGTCGAAAAGTAGGAAAAAATGAAAATGAGACTCGGGTGGAGTTGGTGGTGGTCGAGGGTTATTTCAATATTTATTGAGGCACACGTCATTAAATTTCACAAACGATGGTTTAATTTTTCAAATATTTTAAAGATATGGTCTCAATTTGTTTTAATCCAAATCGCAAATTTTAGTACTAATCAAACTTATTCAGACATAAATTTTACAATCAATACTAATCCGAAACTTTTAACAATAATCAAATAAAGTCACACAAACTGTATTTTATCAAAAGCGATCTCATAATTGAACGGAGGGATAATTTTTTTAATCATTACTAGTCCCAAACTTTTAACAATAATCAAATATAGTCTTACATAAATTGTATTTTATCAAAAGTTGTCTCATAATTGAGCATGAGGTTTTGGATCATTTTGATATATTACCGTTTCTGTGGGACTATTTCACTTTCAACGCCTACAGTTTCTATAATATAGAACCTCTTACTCCATATAGCACAGAATCACCTGAACTGCCAAAACTTCGGTATACTTATTTCGAAACATGACAGAAAATACAAGAACATGTCAACAAATTTGTCACACCACCGACTAGCAACCTACCGCACTATGTAACTATGGCAAACAAAATTGAAACTAAGGAAACAAGGACATAACATGCATCATGTTCATGTTGGAAACTCAGATTATTACAGTGAAATGTTGGAAACTCGGATTATTACAGAGAAATCGACATCTTGTCCAACATTTGTGTTGCTGACATGATGGATATGTCAATAGCGGGCTCGCGATGTCAGACGAGCACATTTGAATTTATCACAGACTTCGCCTTATAGAGACTACTGGCTCTGCCTCGATCACAACTATATCGAGCCACGTGGCTGTCAATTCACCAGTGACTTCCCTTTATGGGCTCCCGGTGAAGAAACTAACATCATCTACCCCTGCAGTTTCTTGTGAAACAGCTTATGCTTACAAGCTTTATAGCAAATTCAATCAGAGCCAATGACAGCAGAAACGCCTACTGTTTTTGTAATGGTATCATAAGATGATAGAGCCCTTTTCTGCAGAAATATGTGGAAACGGCTTATACATGAAAATATAAGCGTGAAATAGGTACCAGATGCAGGAAAAATAGTCAAGTTCTATTTCAAATAAACAGGTTATGAACCTCTTCTTTCTTATTTCGTGACCTCCTACAGCCAACATGCCAACCCGCACCCTTAACTACAAGATACACAATCACCAAAGAAAAGTAGAAATAATCGAAACATTCAAAGGGTACAAGGCTCAGATATTTTTTTTAAGGCATTGTGACAAAAGGTTCTGAAATGAAAAACAAAATTAGTCATGTCAGAACTAACACTCACCATAAACCATTTTAACTACCTTCGTTTCTATCTATTTAAGAAAATAATATCAAAAAAGTGATACATCAGCATCATAGTGTTATCCTACTATCGTCGATTTACCATCCCCACCTAAACCCTGAAATCTTTATGATGAGGCATTTATAAGATCTAGAACCATTTGAGCCATTCTCATCCATACATCACCGTTGGAACCTTTTCATGCTTTAAGAGTGACTACAAGAAACCACATCACAAAAAAGTTGAAAAACTTAATTGCAGAAAAACGCTTACAATTGGCTCAAAATCAGGACTGGACAAGTTAATGGTAAGGTTTCTAGCCAACAACAAGACCTGCATTTGACAAGAATGATCACATATTAATTTGACAAGAATGATCACAAGCTTTCTCTTGATGCAAATTTCACATATACAGCAGTGCCAGCTAGTTTGGAGTGTTTTAAACATATTCTCGTCATAAAAAGTAAAGCAAAACTGCAATACAGAAAATTATATATCCCTTGCTTAGTTTTATTCCCTGGAGTAAATACATCCATCAACCACGAAAATTCTGATTGACAAGCCAAAAAATGAAAAAGAAAAGATCCACATGAACCTTAGGTGAACTCACTGTTTCAAAATTAATAGGATCCATCTCCTTGAGTTTCTGCACATGATCTTTACCAGCTGGATCAAAGATACTGCCAATGAAGCTATAGACTTCAACAAAATCTGGTATACCTAAAAAGTGAAGCACCAATCATGACCCATCAAATAACAATATTTTTTTTGTAATTCACACTAACTTTAGCAAAAATCTTGCCTGCAGTTCAAAGCCAGTGAAAGAAAAGTGGGCCTATGACACATGCAATCCCTCTAGAAATTATCAACACCAGTCAATATGTAGTCTAATATCTAGTTTTTGATCATGCTTCTACTCTTTATGTAAGGAATTATATCTAATGTTCCAGGGAGCTTATCACATAAGCTTCCACGAATGACCCCTTCAATTAGGTAGTAAAATTGCTTCAATAGTCTGTTCCTTCAGTTTGGATGTAGGAGTATCGACAGAACGGAATAACACTAGATGCATTTATAAGCAGATTCAGATACTTATGAAAAATGCAAGAAAAGATTAACAGTTCAACAACCATAAACATGGCCTAAGGATTTGAACAAACAGCAAGAGCATTTATTTCAATTCTTAATCATTCATTCTAAAATCTAAGGATTTCGGGCGGGGTTGTGTACAGGAAATTTCAGTATGGACATATAGAGCCTGAACATTACAGATGATCAAATGAACTTTGTTTCTGGTATATATTTTAATAGTGCAACTACAGATTATATCTGGTCCTCAATTCACCTTGGGTAGACTAATGGAACAGGTACATGTTCAAGATGGTTACCGTGAGGCATGAAACCTTGTGAGCTCTTCGTTGGATGTTCAGAACTTGACAGAACTCTGGGTGAACTTTCAATGCTGCTCACATTGAAGTAACTAACCCTTTCATGCCCCTTTGATCCAATATCAGCTGAATCAGAGTAACATCATGAGTCAAAATAAGTTTGGGAATTACCCCTTAATGATTCTGGGCCTTTTGTATAGCTGGATTTATTATAATATATTGGTTATTTATTTGATACACAATCTTAAAAAAGACAAGCATGCCTTCAACTCCAAGAAGATTATAATCATTTTCAGATGGCATGCCTCCACTTGATGGATTGTTCACACGCATGGAAGCGTCATCCAGTATATGATATCCAGATGAAAGAGTATTCACAGATGAAGAAACATAAGCCACGGATGCTTGAAGTGGCGCTAAAACTGCCAAAAGAACCACAGAAAGTAGCAAAATAAGATGCTAGAAAGGCAGTAACTACTTGTTTAAATGTTCCAATTAACGCAAAGGAGGCAGACCATTTTTGGGTGCCTTCTGTGGGTATGGATGAGAGGCTTTACGCTTGGGTCGTGGGGGAGGTACATGTGCCTCTGTTCCATTCTTTTGAACCTTCAAAAAGTACTTCTGTGCATGACTGCGAATCTGCCAACAAATCATCGATAATGGCCATCATATACTCCCACAAAACTGAAGAGGGAACCCAAGTTTATCGTTCACACTACAGACAGAAATTTGCAGAAAATGAAGGTGGATTGATATAAGTAAATTTAAAAACACCTTGGAAATAAAAATTAAACCTTGGCATTGGACTTATTTTTAATACTATAGAATTCTTCAAACAAAATGCGACAGTATGCTGAATTCCTTGAAGATTTTCGTCTAAGGATTCAAAAAGGCACCTGAATCACCGTCTTTGAACAAACGAAATCTTCAATTTTCTTCCAATCTCGGTCGAACCTAGCATAAATGTAATGCATATTTTCAGAACATTTGCCTCATGACAAGCAATAGTATCTAATCGCTAATTTCAAACAGCGCTAGTAGAAAAACTTTCAGGAGCTTATTTTACCCCATAATCAACAAATTCATCAAAACCATGAACAGATACACTGAAATCGCATTATTTAACAGTAGGCTCTCTTAAATCTGACTACAAGTAAACAACAAAACAATTGAAAAAAAAAATCATGTTTATGGTGGATTATACGAAGCATTTCAGAAGAATGATTCGAGACAAACATTTTCCATCAAACTAATTTTAACAAGTACAAACGTCGCATCTTCAACATCAGCGATCATTTCTCAACTCTCGAGTAATACAAAGGACCTATAAAGTAAATTAGATGCATGAAATTGGAGGAGCTTAACAGTTGGAGAGCTTCAAGGAACTTGTCATGCTCTTCCTCAGTCCAACTTTCCCTTGACTTAGTTATGGTGTAAGGCTTCCGGACCTTCTTGCTTGACCCTTCTCCCGTTGTCGGCGGAGGCGGTGGAGGCGGAGGGATCGATGAGCTGCGATTCATTCGGTGAATTTGGCGCGAGGTTGAGTTGAGTGGTTGGGGTGGGTGGGTTTTTGTGGTGAATTGAGTCCCGATCAATTCAGGCCTGTCAATCAAAATCATATGCGTTGGCATGAGCCGATAAACTACGCTATGTGTTGGTTAAATTTAAGACAAACATTTATATCTATTAGTCATAATGTTTTTAACGTGGTGTTTAGTCCATGGAGCCCTCCGCCCTTTTGCTTCGTACTCATCTATCTTTGGGAGTGGTTCTGTTGTTCAGCTTCACTGATGAGTATCGATTGATAATGACTACTAGGGCTCTCGGTTTCTTACGATATTCAGTAGTGTGCCTTGGTCGATGGAGTTTATTGAGAGATTTGGTTACGGGAGCCTGTCTTGCGATATTCAGTTACTATCTCATGTTTACCACTCTTTGTTCCTTAAGCTAATTTGGAATGCAGTTCCCTTGTTTAACCACATTGTGGACTTTATGGTTGGGGAATCTGTGTTAGTTCTGGTGGTTCCTGCATTATTCAGATCAAGCTTTTATGCTTTTGTGGTGTTTCGATCTACTGGATCTCTCATTGGACTTTGTAATTCGCATATTCATAGGTGTGTTGTTGTCTTAGTCGGGATGGTAACTTGTATCTATTGATTTTGTTTATCTTTTATTGTTTTCAGGCCTTCAGATGGACACTGATTGTACTTGTTTCTTGTTAATATATTTACTGATTTCTGCTAAAAAAAAATATAATGTTTTTAATAATTCATGTACAAATTTGAGATATAATTAAATGTATCATTAAATATATCTTTTAAAATTCATACATTTTTATTTTAGTATAGCATTTTTAATAAACTAATGTATAAGTAATTTGATTTGCAAATACACAAAAACTAAAACAGTACATTTTAAAATTAAATTATTCAAAAATCATTATTTTAATTGACACGTTTTCTTCTTGAATAATTAAATGAAACCCTTCTTCTCATAATTATGTAAAATAAATAATAGTTAAAATTATTAGATATATATTGTAGAATACTGGTGACGATTTGATGTGACTGGTGACTGGTGACTGGTGACTGGTGACGGGTGACTGGTGACTGCAACCAACTCCACTAGTTTTTAGCAACATGGTCCCCATGTCTGAGCACCACTTGGATGTCACAAGTTGGCTCGCTAAACTTTCACGGGTTTCATTGTTGCTATCCTTACGGGCACTGCTCTCAGGAGCATCATTCACCATCCATTTAGAATCTTTTTTTTCTTTTTTAAAAAAAGATTCCAAATAAATGGTGATGATGCGCCTAAGGGCACTACCCTTAAGGACATCATCAAACAAACCACTTTCACGTGCCTGTGCCTGTTATACGGTAGAGTAGGTAATAACCCTTCGATATAAATATTTTTATTCAACATCATCAGACAAACCGTTGGAGGGAGAACAAAAGTGAGCCAATTTTTAGGGTTATTTAATTAAATAACCTAATTTTTAAAAACATTTAACAAAATAACCCTAAAATACAAAGTCTTACTTTTCTGACCCAACACGCCAACCCAGTTGGCGTGTTCAAGAGTCCCGCCAACTGAGTTGGCGGGACCAACTTGAAAAATTGGTCCCGCCAACCAAAAGTTGATCCCGCCAACTGGGTTGGTTTTGGACACGCCAACCAAGTTGGCGTGGCCAACTTTCCAAAGTTGGCCACGCCAACTTTAGCTTTTTTTTTTTTATTTTTTTTAAATTTTTTTTTTCAATATTTAGTCTGCATTTTATTTTATTTTATTTTCAACATTTTAAAACTAAAATACAATACATAAAATATAGAAATCAACTACCACTTCTGCACAATGATTAAATGTACACTTACTGCAAAAGCAACTACCAAGTCCATACATGAGTAGCAATCTTTCAGGAGTCACCCAGCGGGCCTAGTGCGAGGAAATACTCGTATTGACTTGGTTTGCGCACAACTTATAAATCAACTCAATATGATTAGTAGAGCCATCTAGAAGATGATAGAGTCATATACGTGATTGTGGAACTGAAAGACATATTTAAAGGTTAATATAAATATAAATTCAGTTTGTAATATTTATATCAAAATAAAAATTTGCTTTAAATATTATTTCAACTGTTTCAAGCCTTTATTTTTCTTTCAGTTCTATATGTCTATAAATTTTAATTTCAATAAACTTATCCAAAAAAAACCCAAACATATAGAAACGATTGCTAATGTTTGGGTTATTTGTTGAATTTCATTTTTTTTCCGTCAAATTCTGTTTTTAAATTTTGTTCATGGTTTAGTAATGTTTGGGTTTTTTTGGATAAGTTTATTGAAATTAAAATTTATAGACATATAGAACTGAAAGAAAAATAAAGGCCTGAAACAGTTGAAATAATATTTAAAGCAAATTTTTATTTTGATATAAATAGTACAAACTGAATTTATATTTATATTAACCTTTTAATATGTCTTTCAGTTCCACAATCACGTATATGACTCTATCATCTTCTAGATGGCTCTACTAATCATATTGAGTTGATTTATAAGTTGTGCGCAAACCAAGTCAATACGAGTATTTCCTCGCACTATGCCCGCTGGGTGACTCCTGAAAGATTGCTACTCATGTATGGACTTGGTAGTTGCTTTTACAGTAAGTGTATATTTAATCATTGTGCAGAAGTGGTAGTTGATTTTCTATATTTTATGTATTGTATTTTAGTTTTAAAATGTCAAAAAAAATAATAAAATAAAATAAAATGCAGACTAAATATTGAAAAAAAAATAAAAAAAAATAAAAAAAAAAATTAAAGTTGGCGTGGCCAACTTTGGAAAGTTGGCCACGCCAACTTGGTTGGCGTGTCCTTTTGGACATGCCAACCCAGTTGGCGGGACTAACTTTTCAAGTTGGTCCCGCCAACTCAGTTGTTGCCTGGCGGGACTCTTGAACATGCTAACTGGGTTGGCGTGTTGGGTCAGAAAAGTAAGACTTTGTATTTTAGGGTTATTTTGTTAAATGTTTTTAAAAATTAGGTTATTTAATTAAATAACCCCAATTTTTACCATGCACCTTTAGTCCTTTATAAACTTATTATCATTAATAATTTACTTAAGTTGATATGATAATTAGAGATATTCTTGTATTACAGGCTAACAGACTACTAAAAATAATGAATATGATAATTTTAGATACTAATATGGAACATACAAACATGTTTGTACGTGGAGCAATGAATACTTCAGCATGGAAATTAGAATCTCGGCTCAAAAAGAATTTTCTAATAAGCGAAAGCCTAACTTTTTTAAATAACCAATTAAAATGAACCAATTAAACTTAATTCGATCATTAACGGAATTAATCAATATTTTTTTAATTCGATCATTAACGAAATTAATCAATATTTAAAAAATGGATTTAAAAATATGAAAATTATATAAAAGTTCAAAAGGTTAAATCGGTTAACCGATATTTTTGAAATGAAAATCGAAAACCCAATCGATTTAACCTAAACTTCCGAATTAACTAATTCTTCTACAGTTAAAGTGCGATTATTGAAGATGCGAAAAGCTTTACTATTGGATGAATATCCTAAGAAGATTCCATTATCTGACTTAGTTTCGAATGTTGTAAGATGATTCTTACCATTATTGTGAACGAAGCATTTGCAGCCAAATACATGAAAGTGATAGATAGACGGTCTGTTACCTGTCCATACTTCATATGGAGTAAGATTCAACTTCTTGTTAATCATAGATCGATTTTGAGTGTAGCATGCAGTATTTACAGCTTCTGCCCAGAACTTTTGGGAAATTCCAGAATCTGCAAGCATTGTCATTGATGCCTCCTTAAGCGTTCTGTTCCTTCGTTCTGCAACTCCATTTTGTTGAGGAGTTCGAGCAGCTGAGAATTCATGCTTAATTCCTTGATCTTCTAGAAAGGATTCAAGATTCTGATTTGAGAATTCAGTCCCTTTGTCACTTCGAATTCTATCTATGCTTGAAGATTTCTCATTCTGAGTGCGTTCAGCAGCTTGATCAACTTCGGACCGGTCTAATCTTTACTGCTAAAAAATATAGTCCATGTAAAACGTGAGTAATCATCAATAACAACAAGAGTATATCGCATTCCCCCTAAACTTGTTATAGGTATAGGACCAAACAAGTCCATATGTAATAGTTATAAGCAACGTGAGGATGATTTGGCATTCTTGTTTTTGAAGGATGGTCTGATCTATTTGCCCATTTGACAAGCTTCGCAGATCTTATCCTTGGCAAAGTCGATCTTGGGCAGACCGACAACTAAATCATGTTTACACAGGCTAGAGATAGTCTTAAAGTTGAGATGATTCAAGCGTTTATGCCATAGCCAGTGTTTATTATCATTATTCGCGATGAAGCAAGTAGGATTATCAGGTTGAGCAAAATTCCAGTTAATCTTATATGTATTTCCATTTCTGATTCCTACAAGCATAGTCATACCGTCTGACGTTTTAACAGTGCAAGTGTGTTTGTGAAATTCTACAGCATAACCATTATCACATAGTTGACTTATACTAATCAGGTTATAGCATAGATTTTTTCAACTAATAGCACATCATTGATAGTAATATTACCATGGACAATCTTACCCTTACCCACAGTCTTACCCTTTGAGTTATCCCCGAAGATGATTTTTGGTCCAGTACACTCTGTGACTTCAGACAGCAGCTCGATGTTTCCTGTCATGTGACGAGAACACCCACTGTCTAAATACCAGTCTGACGCTTGTTTCTCCAGTACCTGTCATCAAGCATAATTACTGTTGGTACCCAATCCTACTTGGGTCCAGAACGGATTAGCCATTTGGGAACCCATACCTGAATCAGCTTTAATGTCTTGTGTGTGTCTGGTGTGATGTGAGCTGATCTGTTTCGATATTGCATGTGATGATGTGTGCGATATTGAGGCCTTTGATTCTTATAAGGTAATCTATATCTTCGTTGAACTGGTTTTGAGTATAGTAGTTGGATGGTCTTCCTTGCCTTAGATCTTGCACCTTTAGGTTTGGTCTGATAGACACAAAGCTTGCTGGTGCCTTTTCTTTGGCTTGGTCAACGTACCCAATTTCTTTTCTCAAACCTTGATCCCCGAAGGAGACTCCCGTTTGAATTGTAGGCACTTCGGTTTCATATACCGTGCTGGATCTAACAAATGTCATTTGTTTGATTTTGTTCTTTACCAGCAACAATTCAGATTCATCTTTGGTGCAGTCATTGATATCAAAGCCTATGCCGGTGATGTCACCGACATTTTTTTGTACCTCTTGCAATTCTTCCAGTGATGCTCTTGATTTTGTCCATGTTTTGAAAATATGAGAAAGTTTAGCATTTTGTGTGCTAATTCTCTTGTTTTCTTCATGGAGCAGTTCGTAAGAGATTTTCAGCTTATGCAGCTCGATCTTTAGATTATTGCATTCACCTAGCTCAGAGCAGCTTGGTTTGATATGCTCATCTATTTGATCATTGGCTTTAGCTTTAGTTTTCTCAAATGATTCAGCTAGTATTCTGTAATCATTAGCCATGTCTTGCAGTGCGGACATAAGCTCTTCACGTGTGAATTCATTTGAGTTAAGATCAAATACCTCGTCTGTTTGACTCATTTCTTCGTCTGCCATTAGACATTGAATATCCTCTTCGCTTTCGCTAGATGAATATTCGGAGCTTTCTGATTCTGAGTCAGTCTGAGTCCACTTGTTGTTGCATTCCTCTGCTACTAGGACCTTTTGGGACTTCCCATGATGATTTTTGTGATCTTTGTAGTGCTTATTCTTCTTGTCATCATGATGCTTTTCTTTTCGTTCATCTTTCTTCGGTCTGGTGCAATCTGCAATAAAGTGTCCGGTCTTACCACAATTGTAGCAAGCCTAATCATTAACAGCATCGTCTTTTCTCGATTTATAGTGATGAGAAGGTTTAAAATTCCTTTTATTCTTAGACATGAATTTACCAAATTTCTTGATAAATAATGACATAGCATCATTACTTATCTGTTCGATAGATCGATCTGTTGAGGAGGTGGTCTGTTCTGGAATGGCTGCCAGTGCTTTATTTGGTTGAGAGATTAATGGCTCTGATTCACCTCTGGTGATAAGTTCGAACTCCTACGCCTTAAGATCTGTGAACAGATCATGAAATTCAACTTTGTTCAGATCTTTAGACTCCCTCATTGCAATGGTCTTGACGTCCCATTCTTTTGGTAATGCTCTCATTACTTTCAGAGCAATCTCTCTATTAGAGTATTCCTTGCCCAGACCATTTAGTTCCTTGCCCAGACCATTTAGTTCATTGATAATGACAGTGACTCTTTCATCAAACTCGTTTAGAGTTTCTCTAGGCTTCATTTTTATGTTCTCAAATTTTTGTAGAGCAACAGTCAGCTTGTTTTCCTTAGTCTGGTCGTTCCCTTCACATAGCTGTGCTATCTTCTCCCAAATTTCTTTAGCAGTTGAGCACATTTTGATTTTACTGAACATATTCTTGTCCAACGTCTTGAACAAGATGTCTTTGGCTACGTTGTCTAGATTTGTTTTCTTTCTTTCTTCATTCGTCCAGAGGGATCTGTCATTCTCAACCATTTGGGGTTCACCACCAGTAATGGCGGCTGTTGTATTGACTTTCAGAATTTTCATTGGTCCATCAGTGATGACGAACCACATATCGTCATCATGTGCTGCCAGATGAGCTTGCATTCTGATTCTCCAATCATCATAGTCTTCTTTTGAGAACATGAGAATCTTGTTGAATGATGCCATCAGTCCAAGTATCTTTGATGATTAAGACGACCTTGCTCTAATACCACTTGTTAGGATCGGTCCGGAGTGTTTAGAGGGGGGGGGGGGTGAATGAACACTCCTTTAAAATTAATCCTTTGTGATTTCTCTCGGGTTAGTTAGTGAAATCTATTTCTTAATCAACTTCTCAGCAGAACAGATCACTGAATATGATAGTGCGGAACGGTCTGTTCTAGACTGGTAAGAACGACTCGATGGCTTAAAGACCGTAACGTAGAGCGGAAAGATAAACGACAGAATATGTTTCTGGAAGTTCGAAGGTGGTGTAATCCTTCTACGTCTCCCCTTCTTCCAATTAAGGAAGGATTCCACTAGAAGACTTTGATTTATACAATCCTGTTGTACAAACCCGATTCAGCAAACCCGATTCAGCTTGATTTACCTCACTACCAGACTGAAACTCCTAGTCTCTCGATCTGTTCAGACACGCACTGTCTGACAGTTACAATTGAATCTCACTTCTCTATCTTAGTAAAGAATACGAAAGATAGACTAATTTTGTCTATGCACACAATGATCCTGAGATGATCAAATATTACAATAAGCTTGTGCTTATGAAGACTTTCGGCTCAAGAGTATCTGGACTTTTAAGCTTGTGCTGTTTTGTTTTCTTTTCGTTTCTTGATTGATCAGATCGTCAGCTTGAGCTCTTTAGTTGCATCCTTATATAGTTGATTGTACCAACGACATTATTTCCTTTTTCTGTGCAACTCTTGACTCTGCTCAAACTCTGAATAAGCTACAGTCTTATTTTTAGGCACTTGCCATTCTGGTTCATGCTTTCGGCGACTGTCAGGTAAGCTCTTCTTTTTCTTCTTACCTTTTACGGTAATCTTCAGTCCTTGGTCTTTTTCAGCATTAATTGCAACATTAAATACTTCAATAAATAGCAGTTAATGATTCGGACTGAAGAGCAAAGCTTATTCAACCTTGTCTGCTCTGATATGATTATTGTTGAGATCGATCTGAAGCTTCGATCTGGTCAGACTGATATTCATCGATCCGTTCTGATTTTTGCGATAGACCATATCAGCTTGATCTGCTTTTGTCATGGTTGATCGGTCTGATCTGTTTTGTCATCTTTAAAATCCGGAACTAACAGAAATGATATAGGTAATTCTTTTAAACTAACTTGGGCCTTTATAATTTTCATTGATAAAATACCATAGTAGCTCTTTTGAGCCTAATTGTGAAAAATGAGATGTGATTTAATTGCATATGATTGTTTCTCATTCACTTTTGTTGGTGTACCCATCACATGTATCTGGGCTTTGATACATACATCGAGCATGACAGTCAAAGCGTAGGATTTATTTGTAAATTGAGAGTAGTCTAGAACTTGCTCCAACACCCTATGAGGTGAAATAAAGATGCATGTGGTTTGAGGATGATTAGGCAATTTTTGACCCGTTTGAGCCTTTCGAGCCACCAAACAACATCATTTCATCACTAGTCACCTTGTTGAGCCTATTGGAAAATGAATGGCATGTGCAAAAGCATACAAATAACACCATTCGACATTGTTTCAAAATCCACATCAACTACCGTGTCATTAGTATATACACTAGTTTCTACCCTCAATTGAGTAAGCCTTTATTCACTTTAAAAAGTCTAGAAACTTACATGTTCACTTGTGAAAGATTTAAAGGGGGAGAAAAAAAAAGAAGAAGAAGAAAAATGCATGAATGCATAGAAAAATGTGGAAGTGGTGAAAAATGAAATAGGTGTGAAAAGAAATAAAAAGCAATAAAAGGATTTGAAATTTGAGAAGTGGGTGCACAATATTGTTAGATCTGACTTACGCTCTTGATTTGAATATCCTATCATTTTATTGTAGCCATGAGCCGAGGCCTGATGTTACAAGCTTATAGAAGACCTAATGACTGAACCACATTCGTACAATATAATAGTGGAGAGGGTGTGAAAGCTAAGCCCATGGACTCTGTAGGATCGAGCACTTACCGCTTTACCAATAACTATAGTTAAAGGTAATGACACAACATCGATATTTTCAACCATACACTGGCACAAACGCCACGTGTTCGACCGATCACAAAGCAGAGGCAATTGTTGAACAATCCCTCCCCCAATAATTGCACTATCTGCAACTCATGGGAATCGGACACGTGACCTTGGCTCTGATACCAATTGTAGGATCGAGCGCTTACCGCTTTACCAATAATTATAGTTAAGGGTAATGGCGCAACATCAATCTTTTCAACCATACACTGGCACAAGCACCACGTGTTCGACCGATCACAAAGCAGAGGTAATTGTTGAACCCAACAGACTCCCAAAAGACACAGTAATGAATATAACGCATTGATTATTGTATTTTATACACTCACATTCCTTCATATTTTACATGGTTTATTGCTGGTTTTCGATCAGAATCACGTTTTTGGTATTGTTTTGTCATGTCTTGTAGGAATCCAGTAACTACGTGGTTTGTGGACTAAAAGGGTGCAAAAGAGCGGATTAAAATGATGTATTGATGTCAAGGCTCCAAGTTTTCCATCCTACAGACAGGCGTAAATACACCTTCATTGGGCGTAATTACGCAAGAGCTAATATGTCGAAGCGAGGGGTATTAATGCCGCTGTCATGTAACGCGAGGGGTATTATGCCACTGATATAATAAGACTGGGATTGGCCATTGGTATACATGGAACGGATACATGTCATGACATATATATTATTGGTGTTATAATCAATTAATTGTGATTATGGTACAGGGACAACCAAAGGAGCTTTTATATGTGTTAAGTACAGGAAGTGATTTGCATTTTGGTTTATGCATTAAATTATGATCATATTATTGTGAATATGATTTATATACATGCTCATGGTTTGGGGTTGTTCCTATAGGTACTTTTGGGCGGACGGGCTAAGGCGGGTTGATGCAGTGAGCCAGCGAGGAGTGCTTTTGGATAGCAGGCTAAATTTTTGTATAGTCTCTACTCTAGGAGTAGTGTAAAACTATAGGATTAGCATTCATTGGTTGAGAATGTAACTCATCCCTTTTGGAACATCATTTTGGCACTGTAATTTAATAGCTCAGGGCATCAACTTAACCTTTATACTCTGTTATGCATGGAAATTTTTATTTACGCCTTTAATCCGCACTTAAGGAACTAGGGTCCTTACATTAGTGGTATCAGAGCAGTGGTTAGAGAACCCGGGAACGAGTGAAGGGTAGCCTTAGTATGGTTGGCTAGGTGTTTACACTTGGGGCATGTTTATGCATGTGGTGCATATTTATGTATACAATTGGCATACTAACATGCTTGTCATTCATATTGTCTAACGGTTTAGCATATATATTGTTTGGAATTGTTGTTAACATTTGTGTTAAGCATGGCGGCTATAAATGCGGGAAACCTCAACGAGGAGGTGGGTGATATTGGGAGCGTGAATGTTAGCATCGGGCAGGCAAATCCGTTACCCCCACCTACTGTGGGCATGGAACCGGTTTGCTCAATTTCTGTTACCAGTGGAGCTAAGCCTGACACAATTTCTGACCTTCCACCCACCTATGTTTGAAGGAACAGAGACAGGAGAAGAGGCCGAAGAGTGGCTGGAGAGACTAGAACAGATTTTTGTATCTGCGCCGTGTGCTAGGACGGCTTGGTTAAGACTGACAGAATTCCAACTGGCAAAGAAGTCTTCCATGTGGTGGAAGACGACTGTAATGGAATTGAGGGCACAGGGCATGGTAATCGACTGGACTTTATTTCGGACTCGGTTTCTAAACCGATATTTCTCTGCCGCGGCTAGGCAAACTAAGGAGGATGAATTTACGAATCTGAAGCAAGGGAACCTGACGGTTTCGGACTACGCCATGCACTACTCATCCTTATTGAGGTATGTTCCACACATTGCTACAAATGGGCATGCCAAGATGAGGCACTTCTTGAAGGGGCTGCGGCCGGAGTTATTTGATCGAGTCATTTCTAACAACCCGACATCCTTTGATGAGGCACTGGTTAGAGCGGAGTTAGCGGAGATAGGGGTGAGTGCTTATCCTGAGGCCATACCCTCACCAGCTCCATCACAAAGATCAACATCTGAAAATCTGAGGCCCCGAGGAGGATCTTTTAAGTCACGGGGGACTTCTCCTTCTACTCGGTTTGGCGGAAGGAGGCCGGAGGGCCGGAAGCAAGGGGATCGGAGGAGTGGTACATCTACTTATGGGGGACCGACTCAAGCTAGTAGAGCTGGAGATGTCAAGTGCCACTTTTGTGGAGGGCCACATTTGATGCGAGATTGTTCTGCGTGCTACATTTGTGGCAAGTCGGGCCACATTGCTCAGCGTTGCCCCAACCGGGAAGGACAGACGGATCTCAGGGAAGGTCGAGGGAGGTTTACTAGTGGTACAGTGCAGCAGAGGCCACCGATGGTGCCTCGTCAGATGGGAGGACAGGCGATGGGGCCACCTCAGGGACAGGTCTATGCATTGACCAGGGAGCAGGCCGATGCAGCTCCAGAGGAGGTTATAGCTGGTACGTGCCTACTATTTACGTTTTCCGCCTTTATTTTGATAGACACAGGTGCTTCGCACTCCTTCGTGTCTGTGGACTTTGTGGCGAGACATCATATGTGCACGTCTCCGTTACCCACGTCTCTATTGGTCTCGACACCCACCGGGAAGAGAGTTGTTGCTGATCGGTTTCTGATGGACTGCCTCATTTATTTTGAGGGTAAGATCGGTACATACCAGATCGATGCAGATCAGATCAGAGCTTATTTCAGAAAGATCACTTCAGACTAAGTTAGCAAACTTTGTTCATCGGTTCGAATAATCAACGGCTATTTATTGAAGCATTTAATGTAGCATTTAATGCTGAAATAGACCAAAGACTAAAGTTACCTTAAATGGTAAATGGACAAAGCATATCTTATCTGACAAGCGCCGAAAGAACAGACCAGAAGGGAAAGAGTCTAAAATAGAAGACTGCAGTTTGTTCAGAAGTTGACTAAAGTAAAGAGTTGCACGCAAAAGGAAATATTGTTGTTGGCAGAAATGCCTATATAAAGGTGCAACTTAAATGCTCGAGACACGATGCTCACGACACGAGAGATACAACATGCATACGAGATCAACAATCAATCATTTATTGAGCATTCATTCTAGCAGAACACTATCATCGAAAGACTTCATCTTGTCGATCTGCTCAAAGTTGATAGCACGTCTTATTGTTTTATTTGATCGTTTAAGGATCATTTGTGCTCAGAATAATTCACTCTATCAATTATATTTGTTCTAAGATAGAAGAGTGAGTTCATTGTAACTGTCAGACGGATTGTGTCTGAACAGAATGAGAGACTAGGAGTTTCAGTCTGGTGGTGAGGTAAATCCAGTTGAATCGGGGTTGTACATCGGGATTGTATTACTCAAAGCTTTTAGTGAATCCTTCCTTATTTGGAAGAATGGGAGACGTAGAAGGAATTGCCTTCGAACTTCCAGAAACACATCATGACCATTTACTTTTCGCACTACTTCGTGTTACCGATTATGTACTTACACTATCAATGGTCTGTTCAGATTAATATTGATTAAGAAATATGTTTCATTTGCTAACCCAAGTGAAATCAATCCAGGAAAATCGAAAAAGATAAATTTTAGTAGAGGGTTTATTCACCCCCTCTAAACACTCATATTCGATCCTAACAGTGTAACTACGCCATTTTTAGGCGTAGCTATGCCAGTGGAGGCGTAATTATGCCAGATCCGTGGTGTAAATATGTCAGTCACGCGGAAAGCCAAATTTTTAACACATCATCAGCGTAGATACTCCATTATCCTCGGCATAAATACTCCACATAATTTTGGAAACTTTTCCTACCTTTCTTATTAGATACACTCAAATTCTAGGGGCTAAAATGGGCGTTTTTTGGAGGATATTGAGGATTCAGACTCAGAAAAAGAACTATGTTTTGAGGAGGAGAAAAAGAGAAGACGATGGCTCGGAGCAAAAAGTAGAGATTTCATCACAAGACGAAGGTGTTCATATGGGAAAGAAGAATAACTTCTAAATCGTTTTGTATTTCTAACTTTTATTTGGTTTTATGGTTTGTTTAAACATGTCTATGTGTTTAATTCATTCTATCATGAACTAACTCTATTTTTCTTGAAGAACGATGTAGCTTGTTTTGAAACTACGCTTATTATGAATTGATTGATTTATTTGGATTTTCATATGGTTTATTTGTGTTTCCTTGTTCTTAATGCTTTTGATCTACTTGCCATAGATCGAATGATGATATATTTGTAATCTATCACTCGAGAGTGGGGGTTGTGAATAGGAAAGAAGGGATTCATATCGTGGAAGTTTATAGTGTTCGAGAGGCATATAACTCCATAGAAGTCGTTAAATGAATTATTGTGCAATTTCAGTTGTTTGATATTTGATATTAGATAGAGATATCAAGATTGATGTTAGATGATTACTTCTGCTTAACACTCGAGAGAGGGAGTAGAAAATAAATAAGAATTCTTAGCTAGTAAACTAGGAAAATCCATAATATTGAAATCAAGGAATGATAAGTGTAGTGGATGAACAAGTGAAATCTAACAAAGCATATACCCTTATGTGAAGTCTCCTCTTTGAAGTATGCTTGTTCAACAGGCTCCATTTCAAACTCGATGGGGGTCATATATTGTGCTGGATCTCACATAGTTCATTAGATTTGAACTTGCTTTTTCTCCAAACATGGCTTAGTACTTGTGCTATCATTTTTACAGTCATAGTCATTATAGCCGATACCCGCAAAGTCACCGGCAGACCTTAATAACTCTTGTATATTGTGATATCACTGAAATAATTATGTGCATTATTAATTATTATTATGATGTTATATGGTGTTACTGTATTGGTATGGTTGAGAAATGTATAGTTATGCAGTGGGCATGAACTGGTAATACATTTCAGGGTGCATGTGATGCATGTTGGGGGATTTATGATTTGGCATGATTTATTTGAGTTGGTTCCCATTAATTTGGAAAGCGTGTTAAAATTGTTGATATGATGCATTTTAATTGAGTAAAATGCCTTAAAATATCATGTAGAGATATTTTAATATATCATGTTAAATTAAACCCCCCACACCCTTAATACCCAACTTCCCCTCACTCCTCTGATTTCCCACCCCTCACTCTTAAAATCACAACACCCAACCCTCCTCCCCCAAAACCCATTTGATCGATCAAAAAAGAGGAAGGGAGAAGAGATTTCTCAAAGCTTGTAAGCTTGGATATCTTGCTAGGATTTGAGTTCAAGTGGTAAGGAAGCTTTCTTGTTAAGATTTGAGTTTGTTTTAATGGGTTTTGTATTGTTGATTTTGGGGGGGAAAAGGGATTGGTTTTGAAAAAATGTTGATTATCTTGTTGGTTATGAGATTTTGTTCATTATTGGTGTTTTTGTGTTGATTATGAAGTATTTGAGGTGTTGAGTTGAAAGGGGTATAATATTTGTTGTGTTTTGTGGGTTGGAGGAGATGAAGGGCACGAAAATGGCAAAAATCGAGTATACAGACCTCGACGATCGATCGGTGGATTTTACCGATCGATCACGAGCTTCATTACATGCGGACAGTGTGTTTCCGTGATCGATCGCGAGTTTACGCGATCGATCGGCAAAGTCCGCGATCGATCGGCAAGTATTCAGCGATCGATCGCGGAGTGACAATTTTTGGGCATTGAGGCAGGGGAGTTTCGCGATCGATCGGCGCCTTTGAGCGATCGATCGCGAGACACGAAAAATAGGATTTTTGGTTATTTTGTTGGGCTTTTGGTAATGGATTATGATTTGGCTTCTAATATTGAGTTGTGCAATTATGTAGAGCCTTCTCATGTGGCAGCATAACGAAGGGGATAAAGTCCAACATACATCCCATATTTTGGAAAGGTACGTAGAGAGATAGACGTACAGACACCAAACGGTAACATGTATTTTATATAATATTGAATTATGCATTGTGGTTGCATATACATATTGGATTATGCATTGTGGTTGCATATATATATATAAATATATATATATATATATATATATATATATATATATATATATATATATATGTTGGATGCTTGGTGCATATCCTATGAGTCGTTGTTATATTCGAGTGATGATTTTATATGCTTTGCCGCTGTCATTTGAAGCGATTATAGAATACTTGCCGCTGTCATATCGTAGTGAGGAAATAATATTTGCCCATAATATGTTGAAGCGATGGTACATGTCGCTGTCACATTAAAGCGATGTTATTCGATGCCGCTGATATGTCGAAGCGAGGGGTATTAGTGACGCGGTCATGACAAGCGAGGTGCATTAAAATACACTATTATAACAAGACTAGGGATTGGTTATTGGTATTGATGGAAACCGGTTATATGTCATGACATTTATTAACTATATTATAATCTGATGATTATGAAATTAGTTGTGTTACATGAACAACCAAGGGAGCGTTTTAAATGCATTGAATACAGGAAGTGCTTTATATTTACAGTTTATGCATTTATACATTATAATCATATTGTGGTGAATATGGATTATTATATGCTCATGGTTTGTGGTTGTTCCTGTAGGTGCATTTTGGCATGGAGGGCTAAGGCCAGGGTTGATGCAGTGAGCAGTGTGACGAGTGCTATCGATATAGATGAACATAAATTCTTTTGTATAGTTTCTACTCAGGGTAGAGTAAATCTATAACTTTACATTCATTTTGTCGGAATGTAATTAATTCTTTTTTTAAAATTTTATTTTGGCACTGTAATCCTTAAGCTCAAGGCATCAACATGAACCCTTATACTCTGATGAATGCATGTTTAGCTCTCTTAATGCACTAAATCCAACAATCCCAGGACCTGCTCCGCTACACAAAAAACCCAGATCCGCCCCCGGCCTAGACCCGTGAACCCGTCGGGTTTATCCTCCTCGCCCCGAGTCCAGTTTTTTTTTAAAAAAATATTTAGCTACAAACCAATTTTGAAACACAAAAATTGAGTTTTGTGATTGAATTTCATGTTTTTCTCTAGTAAATATTTATAATAAGGTCTGTAAAACTATCTTTAACCTATCATATTTATTAATTTGCTCTTATTTCTTTTAAAATGTCCAACTTCTTTAATATGAACACACGAGTTTTGATATAAAATTAAATAATGACACTTTATTGTGCAATCAAATAAGTGAAATGTATATTCAATATTAAATTTAAAAAAATTAAAATTGTATAGTGGGGTGGGTTCAGCCAATCCCAGGACCCGCCTCACCCCGCTTCCAAACTCGGCTGAAGCAGGTTCAGACTCGCCCCGGTGGGGCGGGTTTAATCCTGGTCTGGACCCGCCTTATATATATATATATATATATATATTGTGAAGTGTCAACTATATTATATTAATATAATATCCAATATAATAATATTATAATATGAGATACTACCAGTTGTAATGGAACAAGGGATGCGCATGATTGGTTTAGTTAGTAATTAGTAATTGTTTTAGGTTAGTAAATAATATATATCTAAATTCCATTTAATTATCGGATCTATTTGGAATCTGAATCTCGTAAATGATCCGCTGAATTAGCCGTTGATTAACGGAAAGTCTAGAAACTTTCAGTCGTCCCTGTGATCCCCAATTCCAAATAACATACTCACCCAAGCTCACCGCAATCCAAGCCGCCGCCGTACAATACTTCTTTCCCACACCACCAATGGCGGTCATCGCCCGCCTTTTCAGATCATCCTCCTCCGCCACCTCCTTTTCTCTCGTCCAGAGGTCTCTATCCACGGTGGCCGCCGCACCATCACCTGGGCCACTCCAATCAAATCCTTCCAGCATAATTCCAGTCGGAAGGAATGTTCAATGGGTTTTTTTGGGATGCCCTGGTGTCGGAAAAGGAACCTATGCGAGTCGACTCTCCGCTT
Organism: Haberlea rhodopensis; assembly: GCA_907163345.1. Classification (NCBI taxonomy): domain Eukaryota; kingdom Viridiplantae; phylum Streptophyta; class Magnoliopsida; order Lamiales; family Gesneriaceae; genus Haberlea; species Haberlea rhodopensis. The sequence continues at coordinate 51,323 of CAJQUN010001123.1, read as the reverse complement.
TTCTCGGGGTGCCGCACATCGCCACCGGCGATCTGGTTCGAGAAGAGCTCTCATCGTCTAGTCCTCTATCCAAAGAAGTACCCTTATTTTATCCTGACAATTTCATATCTTTATCTATATTTTTGTTTATAGATACTCCAAGAATCGGTAGGTTACATCACTGGGATACGTTTTTGTGATTTAAAATTCGTTCGACTAGAGTATCACGGAATTTTGATTCCGGTACTGTGATTCTGAAGGAATCTTGAGTGGTAGATGTGGCGTTTGATGCCGAATGAATTAAAATCTTCATCAATCTCCGTTCATCATTATTGAACAATGGTTGGAAATTTGAATTGAATTAAAAGAACGAAAAAAATAGCATTGTCTCGATCGATCGAGCACGGCAGTAAAATTTTGTTTGTTGGAATAAGCGGCTCGATCGACCGAGCGACAGGCGCGATCGATCGAGCCATGTGTTTGTCGCATGGAATGGTGTGTCCATTCATGTTCGGGTGTGATTTTTCGCGATGTGGTGCCTCTAAATGGTGTCATGTTGGACATACTTCTTGACATACTATAAATATAACATCGCTCACTTGAATTGAGTATGAAATTTTTGAAATTCACATCATATTGAATATCAAAATTTGAGTAATTTTGTGGATCTTTATCATTGTTTAATATTGAGTGCTTTTAAACCTTTGTGGTTTGAAGGATTTGTGATTTAGAGTGCTCATATTACAAATCATGGTCGTTATATCTTGGGAGACAAATTGCCAATTGAACCGTAGCACCGTAGTTGGGCAATATTGTCTTAAGGACGGAGATTCCAAATCTCGCATCAACATTTCTACTACAAAGTCATTTGTTGTTTTTGCTTGCTACTTTCCTAAGATACACACCTATAAATTTTGTACTACAATCTTAAGACAATATTAGCAACAAATGGCTTCTTCGAGTGCAACAAATGGCTTCGTCGAGTGCAACAACGACTCCAGTTCATCATGGTGAAAGATCTGAAAAGTTCAATGGAAACGATTTCAAGCGATGGCAACAAAAGATGTTGTTTATGCTCCTACTATTATGGTAAGTGAAACCGACAACCAAAAGAGGGTTGCGGTTGATGCATGGAATCAAAGCGATTTCCTGTGCAAGAATTATATTCTCAACGGACTAGACAACACATTATACAATGCATATTGTCTAGTGAAGACGGCCAAGGAATTGTGGCAATCCTTGGAGAAAAAGTATAGATCCAAGGATGCCGGCATAAAGAAATTCATCGTTGGGCGATTCCTGGATTTCAAAATGGTTGACACAAAGTCGGTGATAGTGCAAGTGTAAGATTTGCAAGTAATCATGCACGAAATTCATGCGGAGAGAATGGTTCTAAGTGATTCATTCCAAGTGGCCGCAATGATTGAGAAGTTGTCTCCGTCATGGAAGGACTTCAAGAATTATCTCAAGCACAAACGAAAAGAGATAAATCTTGAAGACCTTGTGGTTCGCTTGAGAATCGAAAAGGACAACAAAATTTCTGAAAGGAAGGAAAATTGGCACCAACATGAAGCACGAGTGAACTTAGTGGAAAAACACGCTGGAACAAAGCGCAAGTTTGACGGCGTGGCCTCCAAATCTGGAAAGACGAAGAAGTTCAAAGGCAAGTGCTACAAATGTGGAAAATCCAATCATATGGCAAAGGATTGTTGCAATAAAGACGATCGCGCGAAGGCTATGGATCAAGTAATGTGACCGAAGAAGATCGTCTATCAAATGATTTGGATGATCTAGCGCTTACCGCTTAATTAAATTATGTATCTTTGAAAGTTGTAAACTCCAAGAATGGAGTGATTCTAAATAAATGTAATGACGATATTTGTTGAAATCAATAAAAATTATGTTATTACTTCTTGTATTGAATATTATGGTTTGTAACCATAGTTCACAGCACATATTGTAATGTTAAATTTATTGTTTGTGTGGACACTAAGTTAACAAAATCGTCATTCATTTATTAGAAGAATCGTAACGTCTCTAGAGTTAACTCACAATGATGTTTGTGATGGAAAGATTGTGCAAACTAGAGATGTGAGAAAAATAATTTGTTACTTTATCAATATCTGCAAATGATATTATTGTGACTTCTTTGTTATGAAGAAAAAACGAGGCCAATGATGTGTTTAAACACTTCAAGTATGAGATTGCAATCAAATTTAGCAAATGAGGTTTGCTATGGGAGAGTAGATTATACTTGTGTTGTCTAAGAATTTGACGCTGAAGCTTGAATCTGCAAGACTATAAAATCTTGAATTCGAGTTTTTAAGCATTGTACGCTTAATACACAAGTGATAAATCCAAGCCACAAATTTTGACTAGGCATTGTAATATCTCAAATTGGTTCGTTTTGAATTTCTAAACTAGTACGCTTATAACATGAATCTGTAAGATTTAAAATCTTGAATTCAAGTTTTCTAAGTTAGTGCGTTTAAATTGCAAATTGTGATCCGATTTTGAGAATATTATCCAAGTTTTCAATTTTGTAAGCAAGTAAGCTTAAATCCGAAATTTTCAAGAAATAAAAACTTGAATTTGGATTTGTAAGAAGATAACGCTTAGAACTTGAAACACGAAAGTTTGAACGCTAGTGCACTTCGTTACTACCCGAAGATGTGGGGGGTTGCAATTCTATGATTCAATCACATACTAAGTACCACATTTAGGCAAGGACGAAAAACCTTGTGATTGAAGGAATTTGAAATGTGGGGGTGCTTGGCTAGACTAGAAATATGAAGGCTAAAGTGAAGTCATAACAAACATCAAATAAGTGACATGAAGAATTTTGACAAATAATGTTGTCAAATAGATTAACGAGTGTGGCAAATGTGTATACACCTAAGCATATGTATGATTGTGTATTGATGATATGCTCATTGGGGAAGCAACTTAGAAATCATCAAGTAACAAAGAAAAATGTTAACGAGACATTTTTGACATGTGTGCATCAAGAAGAATACTTGGAATTAAAATTTCCAAGACATTTGAAGAATAAAAACTCAAGGATTAATTCGAGTTTCAAATTTTAAGCTTTGCGCTTAAATTTCAAGTTTGCAAGAAATAGATTCTTGAACTTGTAATTTTTAAGAATCTATGCGCTTATAAATTTAAATTGTGAATTATAGTTGAGTATTTCCTATGGCCTCGAATTTTGTAAGAAATAACGCGTTAACGACGCTTAAAATTCGATGATGAAAATATCCTAAAATGATAAAATGATGCAAAAGAGGTATATGATTACAAAAACTGAAGATATACTGTTGTGGAAAATTCTCTATGTAAAACATATAAAGCTTCTTCAGCCAAGTGGCTTTATAAGTTGTTAGAGAGAAATCATGTGCATGCAACTAAAATATGTTGCGCTAGTGCCATATGACAAAATTATCTCTAGTGGCATAATCATGAGTGATTATGTGAAACCGTGGATCCGCATATGAAGTTGTTAATCGAAAGATTATGTGGAAGTTTAAGGGGAATGCGGTTAAAACCCTATAATCAAAATATCATAGTGGATACCAACCTTATTGACTGGAGATCCCAAGATCTAGGTTCAAAAGGGACAACTAAATTATGAGATTGTATAAACACCTCGGAGATCAATCTCCAACCCATTCCTATGATAAGGTGTGTAGCCTGCAAAATGGGTACGAGGATAGACAAAATGCCTTTAATGATTCCTAAGACATATAAGAAAATGTTAGAGGATAGCGGGATACTCTTCTAGAAGATCACCTACGTGAGTGCGAAGTGTGGGCGCTTCAAAGATGGAAAGCACTTATGAAACCAAACGTGGTCCAAGGCCGGAATGGACACAATCGTAAGAAACCAATACGAATGTTAGAATTGTTATGGTGTTGGTTCAATTGTCTAGGTTTACAACAACGATTAAATAGTTCAAGACTATAAGTTCACTATTAAGTCAAGTAAATCCGATTGAATACTACTACGGAAGATCCGCAAGCTATCTCTCCACATGCCATAATAGTTCGTTAAAAGCGTTCAATTGCGTACATGCATTAATTTAATTCATGTGGGGGATTGTTGGAAATTTGAATTGAATTAAAAGAAGAAGAAAAAAATAGCACTCGATCGATCGAGACCTTGGTCTCGATCGATCGAGCACGGCAGTAAAATTCCGTTTGTTGGAATAAGGGCTCGATCGACCGAGCACCAGGCGCCGATCGATCGAGCCTTGTGTATGTTGCACGGGATGATGTATCCATTCATGTTCGGGTGTGGTTTTTCGCGATGTGGTACCTCCAAATGGTGTCATTTTCTATATACTTATTGACATACTATAAAAATAACATCCCTCACTTGAATTGAGTATGAAATTTTTGAAATTCACATCATATTGAAGATCAAAATTTGAGTAATTTTGTGTATCTTTATCCTTGTTTAATATTGAGTGTTTTTAAACCTTTGTGGTTTAAATGATTTGTGATTTGGAGTGCTCCTATCACAAATCATAGTCGTTGTATTTTATGTGACAAATTGCCAATTGAACAATTAGCACTGTAGCAGAGCAATATTGTCTTAAGGACAGAGATTTCAAATCTCGCATCTACTGTAAAACCATTTGTTGTTTTTGCTTGCTACTTTCCTATGATACAGACCCATAAATTTTGTACTACGATAATACGTAGTTGCTTATGTATTTTGATATACTTAAATAAAAAGATTAGTTTAGTTAATTACATAACTTTCCATGACATCGCTAAGCTCATAAAATCCATGAACAGTATGTTGTGAGGTATACTAAAGTCCCATCTGCTTCGGCAAGAATAAATGTATTATTCTTGGCAAATTTAAGAATGTACGAGTGTCTAGCAGTCTAGTATAATAGGTGCAACTCTAGGGAGCCTATAGACCATACCGAGTGTCCACGTTAGTGAGTTTTGAATTCTTTTACTTCTAGAAATGGCATAACAACTTGCAAAGCTGCAAACAGGTTGAAATATTACGAATTGTTTGCCGATTTGGGTGTGTGGAGGGTAATTGGGGTGCATCCTAGCATCTGAAGTTTCAAGCAACGATTGCGTTTTTCTGTCACGTTTTGTTTTTTAGTTTTGATTAAATGTTTTCTCTGTTCTCATTTGCAGCTTGGAGAAATCGTCAATCAGGGTAAATTGGTATCTGATGAGATAATTATAAACTTATTGTCAAAGAGGCTTGAGATGGGAGAGGCCAAAGGAGAATCGGGTTTCATACTTGACGGGTTTCCTCGCACAGTGCGACAAGCAGTAAGTGGTTCATTGTTATAGTTGTTACCGTCTTACCGAACTTAATTTGATTTCTGCTTCACAAAGGTCCTGATAAGCATCCTCTAATTGTGATCCACTTGCTTTCTTGCACCTGTCTTAGCATCCTACTTCGTAATGTGAAGTTTCTGATTGGTAGGGGCTGAGCAATTGAGGAGTGGTTGCAGGTCCTGAAATGGTTGCGATAGTGCTGTTGCATTGTATTACTTTAGATACTATTATGCTGGTGTAAATGGTTTATATTAGATAATTTGTTTTTAGTTGCCTGAAGGAGTGAGAGAAGTGTTCTGAACTACCTGTAATCTATGTCGAAAATTAAAATCTAGTTGCAAAACCTTTATTTTTTATCTTGTATCTCATATACTTGGAATATATTATTATTATTTTATGTAAATTCTCTTCAACGTTATAGCTAGCCAGGAGTCATCATACTGTTTGTTTTGAACTGGAACATTGAGAATTCTACTTTGGAACATTCTGCATTCTGGTCTATTATGTTTTTCAGCTTTAAGGTCCTGTGGGCTGTCAGTGAGAGGTCTAATTGCCCGATTCCTTCCTGAGAAGGGTTCGAGCATTCAGTTGGAATGGACTTTTGTGTGGAAGCAGGCTCTTTTTTATCTAAAACTCCATATAAAAAAAAAACAAAAAAAAAAACAAAAAAAAACTTGAATGGTATTACTGGATCAGCTTTTCTGTGAATGACCAAACAAGAAAGTCCAGAGGATCAATAAACTGAATTAGAGGATTTTGCTGTCTTCCGGTGAACACCTTCCCCCTTTCCCCATTATTTCTTCACTCTTTCTAGAAATGCCAATTGTGTGGGGGAAGAACTTACCCATTTATTGGGAAGATGTCTAAATTGCATTTCTGAAAAGTTGCGATTTTTCTCATATGCAGGAAATACTGGATGAAGTGACTGACATTGACCTTGTGGTGAATTTGAAGCTTCCAGAAAGTGTACTAGTAGAAAAATGCCTTGGAAGAAGGATTTGCAGCCAGTGTGGGAAGAATTTCAATGTTGCTGCTATAAATGTCAAGGGTGAAAATGGTAATCCTGATATAAGTATGGACCCACTTCCTCCTCCTCCTCAGTGTGCTTCGAAGCTCATAACTCGTTCCGATGATACTGAAGCTATCGTAAAAGAAAGGCTCCGCATATACAATGAAAAGGTACTGCTACTACTCACTCCCCATCCCTCTTTTTACCTCGCTTGGAGATGGAACTGAGAGAGGTTTTTTTATTGAATAATGGAGTATCTTTGTAGAGTTTGATAACAAAGAAGATGACAGCTAAGCAGCAGCGGAGAATGACTAGATATAAGCTCTTTGTTTTTTCTCTCAACCTAACACGACAAGCGTGATAAGGTTATTTGTGGTCATGTTAGCTATCATGATCTCAGGCAATCAATCCCCAGAATACAAAGATTGCGTCTTGTTTGCGAGTTGCAAATTTGAGGAAATTGGCAGAGATGAAACCCAATTTCTCAATATTTACATGGTTTTATTTCTTTTGAACTATGCAGAGTCAGCCAGTCGAGGGCTTCTATAGGGACCAAGGAAAGCTTCTGGAATTCAATATACCTGGAGGTATCCCCGAGTCATGGCCAAAGTTGCTGGAAGCACTAAACCTTGACGATAACGATGTTAAACAGTATGCCGCAGCATGACCAGTCGCCATGCATACCTTTTTGCAGAAAACAAATATTTTTTTCAAATTATCTTTCATCCCTATTCAGTAGGTTGGGAAATAACAAAACAATGGAGTTGCTTGGCCGTTAATCATGGTGGCTGTTGTCTTTTGTGCTTCTTAGTGTTGGTCGGAGAATTCTGTTGTAACATTATAGCAGTGAAGGGCTGCAGTGTTGCGGCCTGTGATTTATTCTTTATAATAATACTTCACTGACAGGTGCCCAATATGGTGATATCATAATATTCTTTATTTTCCTCCATCACTATATCCTGGGTAAATCACCAACTACTCTATGTGTGTGATTAGTCCCTTTGCTATATAGGTCGTTCCTTCCATTTTTAGATTTTTCATCCACTTTCTTACCCGAATAGAGCATGTCATCACCTGCTAAGTCCCAACTTCATGGTGATGTTATAGATTCATATCCTTTTACTGGTTTATTTTATGCCACCTTAAGAGCAGTGCCCTTTGGGGCGATATCTCACGACGCGGACTGACACATGTTGCAAAATGTCGCCCCATTAACAAAAAAAAGAAGAAAAAACGCCTTTTATGCCAACAAAATATGGATAACATGAGAGAAAAACCTGAGTTGAGGGCAAATAGTCTGCCTTCTCCTAAAATTGACCTCCGTAGGAACTTTACCAGATAGATGATGTACAGAGTTGCCAAAACAACCTAAGTAAGGAAAGAAAACGAGTTGTTTAGCTGCCACTTCTCAATGGTAAGTAAATTTATGTTTATTAAGTTGGTTTTCAAATAACAGATGCAACACAGCCTGCATCTTCCAAATTCACCCCCTCCACTATAAATTTGGTGAACATTTTTGTATTCAATAAAAGAACTGGCAATGCATTAATTTTTAAATTTATGATGTAATATAAATAATTCGCAGTCATGTATAGGGAGACCGATTCTCATTTTTTAGTAGCGCAATTCGAACAAACCAAGAAAAACATTAGGTACTTTATTTTTACTAACATACCCCTTACTTCTTTTGAAAGAAAAATTAATGGATTGAGAGGAAAAAATCTGGAATACATGAAGCGACCACCTGCCCTTGCGATTAAGTTTAAAAACGAAAAAGAGTGAGAAACGGGGATGTCGAGGGATTGGAGGACCGCTTTGAATGGAGATTCCATTTTCGATTGTTTGATTGGTTGGTTAGCTATGATTCAATGGCTGCCTCTTAAGATAGTGCATTATCCTGCAAATACCAAGAAGACAACGTAGTGGAGATGTCGAGTTGCTTCGATGAAGATTAAAAGATTAAAGGAGGATTAAGCAATATTGGAAATCTTTTACTTCCAAAATTCTATACGGAAAGATGATCGGCAGAATTTAGTTACAGTACTTGAATGCCTACCAAGCATAATCCTTTGCTGATCTAGCTTCAAACGTGCACTGGTTATCGGTGCAAGTCAAACTCTATCTGCACCGGTTATCAGTGCACGAGGAGATGTGGAAGCACCGGGTAGAATTGAATATGGGAATCGCAAGCCACGATACTGGTTGGTAGAAGATCGTGCAGGTTGGTAGAAGATCGTGCAGCCCCTTCTAAATTTCTGATTGCTATTTATTTTCTTCCAGGTTGGTTAAAGATCGCGCAGCTCACCAAGCATCATCCTTTGCTGATCTAACTTCAGACGTGCATCAGGTGCACGTCACACTCAATGTGTACCGGTTATCGGTGCACGAGGAGATGATGAAGCACCGGGATCACAGCTCACCAAGCATATTCCTTCCTGATCTAGCTTCAAACGTGCACCGATTAATGGTGTGCGTCGAAACCTAACCGGTGTATCGTTGATGTGTGGAGACTGCAGCACCCTACTAAAGTCAGTGGAGGAAGCACAGGAGCATGCCGAGCTAACGAAGCACACTAATTTCTCTGAATCGACTGAGGTCGTGCTTAATCTGGTCTGTTATGCCTGTGACAAGCCTTGACGTTCAAAAAGGGTCAGTGATTTGCACAGGACAGGGCATGCTGGGAATTTGATCCTCCAAATTCACCCCCAGGATCTACACATTTTTATGGGAAAAGCAAGCAAAAGGAGAAATAATAACAAAACAATGATTTAATGTGGAAAACCCCAAATCAGTAGAAAAACCACTAGGATCATAGAAGAAAATGCACTATATGAAAAATTATTACAACCACGCAATTTTTCTTCTCACACCAAACACATCCACAAAGCTTTCACACTAGTCACTCTTCACTCACACCCCCTTACAATAAAGACACATAATAAAATCTTTTCTGATGTGGAAGCCCAGTCACAGCTGCAAACACAGAGCATAATAAGAATTTTACTAGATTCTAAAACAAGAGAGGAATTTATCTAAAGCCAAAAGTTGCTAGATAAACTATTGACTGGTGCACTTAAATCAAAGGTCTCAAGCCTTCTTTTATAGCTAAAGCTTTGCCCCTTTTCCTTTTCTTTCTCGATGTGGGATAAAGTCCAACCCAACAATCTCTACCTTGTGGCTTTGTCGTCCCACAACACTCCTTGATGAAGATCTCTATAGCTTCTGCTACTCATAATGCAACAGTCACAAATTCTCAATGTAGAGAATTATCATGCTCCACCATAAAATCATACCCCACTCAGAATAAGTCATTCAAAGCATTTCAATTCGGCTCATGTCGAAAAATAACCTTGCAGAAAAATTATGGTGCAACTCCCACGTTTTGGCTGTCCTATAAGTTAATCAGTCATCGACATGAATTTTCACCACACACCATGCATCAATGCCAAACCAATGCCCGTATGTAAAACTATGGACCCACAAACATTTTACATCATTTTTCATGGCAACTTGGGGACAACGGCATGCCATAAGGATGTACATGTAGGACATCAAAAGATGAGACAATATTAACTTCATTATCAACATCTTCACTTGTTGATGCGGAGCAATTTGCCGAACCCGCTCCAGCTCTTGGACAATTTTTCTCCAGGTTCTCCACATCCCGAACATAATTTATTCACGGAGTTATTCTTCTTCCAATTATGAGCCACCATTGCAAAACTTTCATGTGAACCGTTACTCCCGCCAAGTCTCATCTCTTTATAAAGAAGCTTATTAGTAACCTCTGAGAAAATAATTTTCTCCTTTCCATGAATCAGTATTGGCTTCATGTGCTCATACGAACGTGGAAGAGACCAGATGAGTCTCAATGCCTGATCCTCATCATCAATTTTAACTCAAATAGATTCCAGCACTGAAACAATGACATTGAGAACACTTAAATGATCTGAAAATAGTAGTACCCTCAATAATTCTCAATGTATGAAACTGCTCTTTCAGATACACTCGATTTGAGACGCCCTTTGTCTGATACAACTCTTCAAGTTTTCCCAGAGTTCCTTAGCCATAGACATTCCATGCACATTTGTAATAACATTTTTGGCCAGGCACAGATGGATTGCACTTGCTGCTCTCAAATCCAGATCCTCCCAATCTTCATTGCTCATTCCAGCTTTTCCCGTTGCACTAGTCGCTCCACCAGTCGAACTAGTATCACCGCTACTTTTGAGGAATACTCTGCCCTTCAACGCCTTGTGTAAACCAGACTAAATCAACACATCCCTGACTTGTACTTGTCACAAACCAAAGTTGATTTTCCCATCAACTTTGTCCACCTCAAATCTGACTGCATTTGAAACTCTGTTTTTCGACATTGTCTTGTGATACTTTGATTGATTTTACCGTAGACCTGACTAGTACACTAAGTAAGCTCCCAGGAAAGAGAAAATCTCGATCTTTCCTAGACAGAATTTCAAGATTCCCAGGAAAATTGATGGGGGTTACAATGGTCCCACTTAAATACCGAATTTTCTAGAAAGAACATCCTTAGTCAATACGTATTCGCCTAATACACCAAAGCTCCACACAGCAAAAACACCCAAGCTCTGATGCCACTTGTTGGGAATTTTGACCCTCCAAATTCACCCACAGGATCTGCACCTTTTTATGGGAAAAGCAAGCAAAATAAGAAATAACAACAACACAATGATTTAACGTGAAAAACTCCCAAATCAGGAGAAAAATCACAAGGACCACAGAAGAAAATACACTATATGGAAACGTATTACAACCACACAATTTTTCTTTTCACCCCAAACACACCCACAAAGCTTTCGCACTAGCCACATTTAACAAACACACACTCACCTTACAATAAAGACACCTAATAAAATCTTTTCTGATGTGAAATCCCAATCACAACTGCAACCACAGAGAATACTAATACTCTTACTAGATTCTAAAACAAGATAGGAATTTATCTAAAGCCAAAAGTTACTAGACAAGTTATTGGCTGATGCACTTAAACCAAAAACCTCAAGCATTCTTTTATAGCTAAAGCTTTGCCCCTTTTCCTTTTCTTTCTGGACGTGGGATAAAGCCCAACCCAACAGGGCACACAGAATTTGTGGATAGGACTTCGGAGACAACAAAGACGATTAGTTTGGAGGCTCCAAAGCCGAAGAATGATGTGGAGATGGAGGAGACTGACTGACGATGACACTGGTACCCATGAGGAAGAAATCTTGTTCAGGAAGTGAATCAGGCAATGGAGGAATGGAGAGTGATGTCTATTTTGCTCAGTTTAATTTAAAATGGGCTTAAATTATTTGAATTTTTTTTGGTGGACTGATTCAAAAAATATCATGTAGTACCGACTTGAACTTTTTCCATAAAAAATTATAATACCAGAAATATCAACATCTTTAAACCCTGACATCTTATTTCTTTCAAACATCTCCATCATATTATTTTTTAAAATAAGAACTTATAGTTAATAAACTCCTAAATAAATTATCAGATATAAAAAATTATAAACTATTTAAAACAACCTGAACCAAATATAGGGGTGTAAACGAAACTAATTGAGCCGGATATGAAGAAAATTTTAAGGTTTGAATTTGGCTCGAAATAAAAATATTCATGTTCGAGTTAGATTCGAATTTCGAATAGTTTAAAATTTTTGGCTCAAGTTCGGTTCGAATCAAAGTTTGAGTTCGGTTCAAAAAGATTCGAGTATGTTCGTGGGTTATTCGAACTATTACTCGAAAATAAATACCCGAAATGTTTGGAATTATTTTTATTTAACATATAATTATATTATATTAATAAAATATTAAAGTTCGCGAGTGACTCACGAACTATCGAACAAGTAATTCGGCTCGAGTTCGACTTGAAAAATGTTCGAACATGTTCGAGTTCTGCTCGAATTCGAGTATTTCGAATACGAATTAAATATTTTTTGAGCCGACTCAAAAAAATCGTGAACCACCTCATTTTTCCTCTCCAATTTTTCATCTTCAACTCTCTTACTCTTACAATCCTAATCTTGTATTCAATTATCTCGTTTTTTCATATTTCCACTAATACGATGGCATCTTCTTCTACTGGTCGTGGTGGTTCCTCAAATCCACCTTTATTCCAAGAAAATTATGATATTTTTGACGAGTTTGATAATGCTTATGATGTTGAAGAAGCGGAACACGTTGCAGAACCGGCGGCCCCCCAAAATCCGGCCCCCGGCGGGTCATCAGCGACTACTGCCGCTTCGAGTCGCACGAGTAACCGTCCCAAACGAAGCAAGGTATGAGATCATTTTGATGTCGAGACAAAACCAGGTACGAACGAATCTGTTGTTATTTGTAAAATATGTAAAACCACATATAATTATAAAACAGGTGGTTCCGCTGGCGGTACAGGAACTTTTAAGAAACATCTAGTTAAAAAACATAATTTTGATGATGTTACTTTACAACCATTAGGTAAAGAACCAACCCAACTTCAAATTAATCGTCAGTCTGGCACTAATTTTATCTTAAAATGAACAAAAGATTATTCGTTCGTTTTATTGTAAGATGTGAACTTCCCTTTTTGTTTTCTGAAAAAATATGGCTTTATTGAATTTTCTTCTGGTATCCAACCATGTTTTAGACATATTTCTAGGCATACTTTGAAAAGAAATATTGTGGATGTGTTTCTTGATTACCGTAAGACTTTAGTTGATCATCTTTCTTCTATTAATTGCAGATTAAGTTTAACTACTGATATATGGACGAATACCGCACTACTTTCTTTTCTTGTTATTAGTGGTCATTGGATTGATGATAACTGATGTTTGCAGAAAAGAATTTTGTCACTGGATGAATTAAAATCTGCACATACTGGTTCCCAAATTGCTAAATATATTGTTAATGTTTGTAGATTTTATGGAATTGCAGATAAAATTTGTTCGATTACACTTGACAACGCTTCAAATAATAACGCGGCAATGCGTGAACTTAAAATATATTTACGAACAATGCTTAATGGTGTTTTTTTCCATGTTAGATGTGCATGCCATATAATTAATTTAGCAGTAAAAGATGGTTATGAAGATGCTGAATGTAGTAGCATAGACAAACTTAAAAATTGTTGTCAATGGATACGACAGTCACGCATTAAGCGTGATTGGAAACATACGTGTGCAAGTCAGAACCTTCGGTTTACTCTTTTTCCACCGCCCATTGTAAGTCAATGGAATTCTTTGCACAAAATGTTAGAATCGATGTTACCTTATCAAGATGCTTTAACTTCTTTTTATAACTCTTATCAAATGCCTGAAAGTGATGAAAGTTATTTATTGTCTGATAAGGATTGGTTTTTTGTTAATAATTTAACTGCTTTGTTATCAACCTTTAAAGATGCAACAGATCGTTTCTCCGGTGTTTGTAATCCTACTTCTCATTATTTTCTTCCACTTGTATTTAACATGTTTTGTAAATTTATTGAATTTAGAGATGATATTGAGTTGACGTCGTTCGTTTATCGTATGGAGGAGAAGTTTAAAAAATATTGGGAACAAATTCTACACGTGCACTGTATATCTACATTGTTAGACCCAAGTCAGGGTGTAGAATCTTTCGATACTTTCTTTGAATATTACAGTACGTTTTTGGATAAGGATGTTGACGATCAAAAGACGTCAATCATGCATTCTCTTCAAAATATGTTTGATTGTACCATAGTGAACATGGACAGAGTTCATCGGCGCGTGTAGTAGGAGGAGAAGAAGAAGAAACTAGTCAGTCACGAAGCGGAGGGATTAATCTGTTGCGGAGCCTTGGAAGAAAGAAGCAGAGAGGAAGCGGAGTGTCATCTACCGCTTCAAATGAGTTGCAGTTCTTCCTGGGTCAAATGTTCATTACAGATGAAAATTTTGAAGTACTAGAGTGGTGGAAAGCAAATGCAAGACAATATCCAGTCTTAGCCAAAATGGCTAGAGATGTATTTGCAGTCCAAACATCCAGTGTCGCATCAGAGTCGGCATTTTCAACTTGTGCTCGGCTCATTGGAGACTTTAGAGTTTCTCTACAAGCAGAATCATTGTGCATGCTTACGCTGCTAAGAGATTGGTTCGATGCTGAGAGAAGAAATAAGAGAGAAGGAGGAATCGACGAGTTCCGCAATGAAAGTTCCGAAGAAGAATACGAATTGGCCAAGACTATACTTATAAATTATGATGAGTTATAAATTTCAAATGATGTATCTTTTATGTTGTTTTCCATATTCAATAAATAATGTATTTTTCCTTTACGATTTTGGTTGAAAAAAAAAATTAAAAAAATTCGGCTTGGCGATCAATCGCCAAGACCCCGTGAGTTAAAAAAAACAGAAACAATTGGCGATCGATCGCCGAACATGGCGATCGATCGTCGAACCGGTTTCGGTTGGAACCGGTTTACCCCGACCAATCCGATAATTCCGATCCGGGGTTCCGAACCGGATCGGTTCCATGGCATTTGCCATGGAACCGGAACCGGACCAATCCGGTTCGGAACCGGATTGGTCCGGTTCCACACAAAACAAGTCCAAGACCGGTCGGATCCGGTCCAAATCCGGTCCGATCCGGTCCGGATGCTTGGGTGCAAACCAGTTGATACTCCGATGGATTCTAATGTAAAGCTAGGAGAAACTATGAGCAGCAATCCCATTGATAAGGGAAGATATCAACGTCTAGTGGGGAAACTAATCTATCTTTCTCACACTAGACCAGATATAGCTTTCCCAATGAGTTTTGTAAGCCAGTTCATGCATGCCCCATTGGAGGAACACATGATTGCAGTTTATCGGATTTTAAAGTACTTAAAAGGGTCTCCGGGCAAAGGCCTATTCTTTCGAAAAACAGATACAAGAGATGTTGAAATGTTCACGGATGCTGATTGGGCAGGCTCAATAAGTGATAGAAGGTCAACATCAGGGTATTGTTCGTTTGTGTGGGGAAACCTAGTAACTTGGAAAAACAAGAAACAACAGGTGGTAGCAAGAAGTTGTGCCGAAGCTGAATTAAGATCAGTGGCTCATGGTGTTTGTGAAGCCTTATGGTTAAAAATGTTGCTTGAAGAACTGAAATTGAGTATAACACTACCTCTAAAACTATTATGTGACAACAAGGCTGCCATTGACATCTCACACAATCCAGTACATCATGATCGAACCAAACACGTGGAGGTAGATCGACATTTCATCAAAGAAAAGATTGATGAAGGAACAATCAGCATTGTCTACATTCCCACATCAGAACAGACTGCAGACATACTTAATAAAGGCATGTTTCGACCCATGTTGGAAAAATTCATTGACAAGCTTGAAATGCATAATTTATTCGCTCCAGCTTGAGGGGGAGTATTGATAAGGATGCTAAGAGTTTTGTAGATTTTAGATTATAGATTTACTTATCTTATATTTAAATTGTAGATTAAGATTATCTTTTATAGTATTCTAAGATAGTACTCTTTTCTCCTCTATATATAAAGAACCTTTCTTTGTATTCAATTAAATTGATAAATTAATAAAAAAGAAGAAGAAGAGAGCACAGACTCTCTCGATTTATTCCTTCTATTTTGCTTTCAATCTATCATCCCTAAATTCCAGAAACTGATTGTTTAGAAATACTATCAGAAATCAGAAATTTAACAAAAAATAACACCTCACACACACACATTCTCACTTCTCTTTTCGTCGAAATCGAACAGTCGTCTCCTGCTGATTTAAAACGAGTTACTCCTCACCATTACCTGCAAAAGAGTACAGAATTGTGCGATGAGATTGCGCGTCAACAAGTAGTGTGCTTTAAAAGCAAACAATTAAAAAAGCTGGAAATCTCCACTTTCACGTGCCTTAGCGAGAACGCCTATTTCGCGGTGAGAATGAGAACTGGTTTTGGCGCATGCATGCTGCAGATTTACATGACGGAGAAATTCGGGAGAGAGGAGGTGTTGGAGAAAGAAACACGAGAGATTTATCGTCACGTGTCGAATTGGAGAATATTTAACAAATTAATTTAAGCACATGTTAAATATGATGCTATTGTGTTGGAGATGATTTAAAACTAATCTTACACATGTATTTAAAGGCTTGAACATTATCAGGGGAGGGACTCTTAAATTTTTATAAATTTATAAAATTTAATGTATTATGTGTATACTATTAGGCACTGTTTGGTACATTTATAAGGATATGACGAGCCGTGGTTTTTAACTATTCATCACTCACTTATCACATCACATTCATTGTACCAAACGATGCCTTAGATGTGACATGGATACAAATTTTCAAGCAAATTATAGTATAGCAAAAAATATTATCTACAAGTGTTATTCATTTACTTGACGTACTAGAGGACATGAGGGATATTTATGAATCAACTCAATATGATTGGTCTAAGATGGTTGATATGTTAGTTTATGCATTTTTGCTTTAAAATATGTTGTATTTTAATATTGAGTTTGTGTATAAGTATGGCTCAAACCTGTGCATTCAAGAGGGGATGTTTTAGTATGTAAATGTTTGATTCTTATTTCAAAAAAAAGTAAAACTGGCATTTCTTTTTCCATAAAATATGAAATCATGTATTGCAAAATTAAATGGAATTGAAGTTTTAGCTGGTAAATGTATTACGTCTACCAATTTTTCAACTTTTTCCATTTTTTTGTTAAAAATGTCAGAATTGTCTAATTGTTTTTATTTTTAATTTTAAAAAAATTTGAGATAATAAATGCGACCATTCTACGAAATGTCAGTGGAGCTGGAAAAGTAGTAATTCGCCACCCTATGCGACCATATCGGTGAACCATGATCCATAGTGTCAAAGTATTGAATCCAATACTGAAAATGAAATTGTAAATCTATATTAACTGTAAATTAACCAATCTGTAAGTTGTTGAACCGTTGGTGGTTATCAGCTCGGTTGGCGATCATCTGCTGTGATTGGGTGTTGTTGACCATCTTGATCATGATACAGACGCAGTTCAAAGGATTCGTACATGCATGAAAGTGAACAAATACAAACTAATAATGCTCGATTTCCTGAAAAACTGGTAGTTTCAGAGCAGAAAATGGAGGAAAAAGTTTTAGTTAGTACTTCTGAACCTGTCAAAATATTTAAGAGACACCGTTTTCCTCAAGTTTAAGTATTGCTAGAACTACGAATTATCGTGTTCACATGATCTTATCAATGCAAAATGCAGAAACAGACAATCATTATTCAAGAATTTGGAAGAAACAACAGCTTAGTGTAAATGAAGCAAACTGGTGAAAATATTTTGTGCCGGAGTAATTTAATTTATTCTAGGCTAATCTGATCAAGCTAAGAACTACTTACAGAACATCTTTTGCTGTGATCAGCGTCGATCCGCTGGCATAATACATGTCTAAAGTACAAAACCGTGATGTATTTTCGCTCTTTTTCTTCGTGTATTCCTGGACCTTGTAGCATCGAACTCAATATATATGGAGCGGATGAAAATCAAGAATCAGATAGCATAGATTGGGTTCACTTCAGAATCTGTCTCCGAGCGTCTCCAAGAATTCGTTCCACTCCTCCAG
Organism: Haberlea rhodopensis; assembly: GCA_907163345.1. Taxonomy (NCBI): domain Eukaryota; kingdom Viridiplantae; phylum Streptophyta; class Magnoliopsida; order Lamiales; family Gesneriaceae; genus Haberlea; species Haberlea rhodopensis. The sequence continues at coordinate 33,443 of CAJQUN010001123.1, read as the reverse complement.
TACTTCTCTTTCTTCCTCACCCTGCGTATCCTTCTTGATTTCACAACATAATATGTCATAGCACTTAAAACGCCAGCCATTATGACTCCCCCAATTACGGTAACAAGAATAGCAGCCCATTTATAATGCCGCCCCGTGACTATATAAGCCGAGGCGATGAAAGTCACCGTGGTGCAAACTGAGGCTAACCACATTAACTTATTTATCACCTCCACAACCCGTCTCTCGGATTTTATCTCACCCCGAACGACTGTGATTTGCACAACAACAACAGCCAACGAAGTGAAAAGTGCCACTGCGTTTGATATGAAAAAGACTTTAAAAGATGGGCTGCTCACTTTTACCGCGACCCCATTATCATCGTCGCCCCCAGGGACTGTGAAAATGGCAGCAAAAGCTACTGTGGCGAATAGAACAGCCACCACAGTTACCGAGTTAGTAGCATTATTGATTCCTTCTCTGTGGAGTTTTCTGAGCTCCTTCGCGATGCCATTTACGTTTTTGTTCGTTTTACGAGCTTGTTCGAGCTGAGTATGGACGTCTCTCTTGATTTGAGAGACAGTTCTGCGAAGTTCGTCCCGAGGCTGGTTCAGTTCGTTGGCCCTGACAGCACCATAGCGAGTCAAGCACTCTTTAATTTCCACCGTGTCTTCTGATAGAGGGAGCCCTTCTGCTATATCTAGAGCTGTTTTGTGGTCTCTCGTTAACGCGTTTACATTCGTGTCCCGAAGCAGTAAGAGCTCATTCACAATCTGCAAATATTGAAATCTCAAATTATTTTTCGAGTTCAAAGAAAACCATGAACCGGAGGGGAAATACCCGAATGGATAACGAAAAAGTGAGTGCAAGCTTCTGAACATGACGAACCTCAGCACGTTTTTTCCTGGTGGCTATATGTAATGCAGTGTTACCGAATTTATCCGGAAGCATCACGATTGCTGCGTCTGCCTGCAGAAGTACCCTCACAACGGCACAACAAACGCCTTTAACAGCCATGTGCAGCGCAGTCTGCCCTTTCTTATCAGTTCTTCTAGCCAGTTGATGGTCTTTCTCGAGCAACGCATGAACGATATCTACGTGGCCCTGGCGCGCGGCTAAGTGTAACGCGTTTTTACCATTGGATCTTGATATTTCTAATAAGCTAGAATCCTTTGCAAGCAATTCTTTGACTACAGAAAGATGCCCTTTCGTTGCTGCAGATATGAGAGGAGTCGCATTTGATAGAGCCACGGTTTTACTGAGCTCCGGATCGTGATGTAGTAGAATCTTGACGATATCTTCAATCATATAAAACTTATAGTTAATTCAAAGAAACCAATATTCTTGGCAGAACACCAATATCAAATCTGTACAACCGAGTGCCCATGCTACAACACAAACAGCAAGCAAATGCTTGGTTATATAACTGGTATTAGAGCTACTGTCAGGGGCTCGATTATCATGAAAGAAGTGTAAGTACAAGTATTAGAAAATACACACAATGCTATAGAATGACATTCATAAAAAATCAAGATACATGACATTCGAATGAGCCTGATTACCATGATGGCCTTGACTTGCTGCAATGTGCAACGGATCAAAACCCGACCGGTTTTTGAGCCTGATCCCCTCACTTGCTGTGTAAGGCAACAACTCCTTAACCACAGAAACAAAACCCTTTTCCGCAGCTGTGAAAAGCGCGGTTTCTCCTAATTCATTAACCTCATTCACAACTGCAGACCTTATTTCTGCTACCTCAGCATCAAACTCTGCTCCACTCAAAGTTTTAAGCATCTGCTCATTGATCTCGTCTAGTACCTGCCTCACGGCTACCACATCACCCTTCTGTGCAGCCAAGTGGAGCTCGGTGTCATTATGCCGTCCTGTTACTTGCTTTACATACTTCTTTTTGCCCGACTGGTCCATTCTTTTTCCAGAATTGGAAACAACCAATGCTTTCCCGGAATTGGAAACAATCAATGCTTTTCCAGAGTTTGAAACCACCAACGCCTTACCCGAGTTCGACACTGTGAAAGACTTGCTGGAATTCGATACAACTAAGGCCGGTGCACGAGGCGAAGGTGAAGGGGATGGAGATTGATACTCCATATTTAAGCCCATTTCTAGATCCTTCTTACCTGTTAACGTCATCAAAATGCTATCAAATCCGCCCAGATACACAAAGGATCCTGGGCTTCTATATAACTGCCCAGTTTTATGATTGACTGAACCTTTTTAGAATTAAAGATGCATGGAAACATATCATTATTAAATCAAAATACAGATCAACACGATATCTTACGCATTACCCATTCATTAAAATAGAATAATTATGACAAACAAGTTCTTGATCATGAATCAAATGAACAGCAAACAAAATGTGCAAAAGAATTGCGATCGGGTACCTATTTCTTAGATGGTAGCAGCAATTATCTTAATGGGAAACGTTTTTTCTTGTTATCTTATTTTTTTCCCTGTGATGAAGCTTTGTTTCTTCTCTTTTTTTTCTCCTTTATTATTGTTTTGAGGCCGAGATCATTGTGATTGTACGTAAAATCCGAGGACAGCGATTCAGGGGAATGGCGGAGGAGATAGGGAGACGGAGGTGGTGGCGGAAGTAAAATTTTTAATGATCGGTACGTGGGTAGTGGGGCCAACCGTCTTAGTCGTTGTCCTTTTCTCAACGACTTTTTGAAAAGAGTAATATTTTTCATATATATAGGAATTAAAATTAAATACAAACTAATGGCTCTAATCCAACTAATAAAAACTTACCTCTATATTAGAAAGACTCGAGTTTGAGTCCCGTAATATACGAAAAAATATTTAGCCCCTCCACTCTTAACAAAATTAAAAATCGAAATATTTAGTCACTCCCCTTTTAAAAAAATTAATTACAGAATTTTTTAAACATTGTTTTTTTTTTACATTACTGTAGGGTTAATGCAACGTGAATGCAATTCGAACAGTGGTTTGAGTGTGTTTCCAACCATCCCATTTCTCTTACTTTTTCTCTCGTTTCTTGTGTTTAAGTTTTATAATAATTTGTCAGGTGTATCTCTTTAAAGATAGCAAGATGTAGCCAACAAAAAGATTACTTTGAAATCTTTTCGTCTTGTCCATGATATTTATACAAATAATTTTTAGAAGTTTTTCACGTAAATTGTCGTGAATTTTTATTCACCATTTTGACTATATTTTATCTCATGTTGCCATACATGATGCCAACAATTTCATTGGGTTGCTTATTGACTAAATAAAAAAAGGACCCTATATATATATATATATATATATATATATATATATATATATATATATATATATCTTTACTATATTATAATACATAAAAACCCTATAGAAACCACTTTGGTCCGTCAAGGCCACACCAAAGTATAATTATATTCCAAAATTCCACCATTAGAGCATCTCCAATGGGGACGCCAAACGCCAAAATGGCGTCCCCATTGAACTCCAACGCTGCACCATTTTCAGCGAGCTACAGTGCCGCACCAAATTTGGTGCGGCACTGTAGCAAGGCTAAAAAATTTAATTTTAATTTTAATTTTTTTTTGTTAAAAAATGAATGGTTTATTTTGTGGATGTGGTGTATAGTTTGATGTATTGGTTCGAAACTCAGAACCTTCAAATTTATCGTTTAATTTGAATTTTTTTTTAATTATTTAGTAATAAAATTGAAATATTTAATTCTACAAAAAAAACAATGATTTTAATAAATTAATTATTATTTTTATATTTAAGATTTATAATATAATATATTTTAAAAAATGAAATTAAAAGGAATATTGTAAGGAATATTCCTTTTGGAGTAAAGTTTGAAGTTGATGGGTTGGAGATGTATTTGGTGTTTGATGCAAAAATTGCACTATTTTGGTGTAAAACTTGCGCTAAAATGAAGTTTTGGGTTGGAGATGGCCTTACATCACATATATTTATATGACAAAAGGGTAATATCAATCCCCACTTTGCAACCGTAGTGTAGTTTTTTTATCCCACAAAACTATCAAATTCTCTGTCAAACATTGATAGATTCCCTCCATTCTTTTTCAAATTTTTAGAAATATTGCAGTTCCTCTCCCTACATTACTCATATTCAGCATCTATATTCCTGTCCATCGTGATCTGTAGTTTTCTTCCTCAACACCCCCCATTTCTCATTGTGAAAATAGATTTTTCCTCCCATATTTATCATCGTCATTTCCCCCTCCATAAGTGTCCATACATTTTAATCGGTGATATTTTGGAAGGTATTGCAATTGTACTCTATTGCCCAAATTCGAAAATTGGAAAAGTTGTCGACTGTCAGGTTCGATTTCGTTTTATTATTGCGCAATTTGGACTATTTCTTCCTGTCTTTGGTTGTTATTGTCTGTGGGTTCTATGAATTGAAACATTTTAATGGGTTTTATTGTTGGTGAAGTGTTATGATCTAGAACCCTGTTTTTACATAGTAAGTTTGTAAAGTTGAGTTGGAGATATTATTTTTTCTGGGTAAAATGACTTGAAACAATTTTTTTATGTTTGTGCAGAATTTGAAGTTTCATTCAAAGAATTTTTATAAACTTAACATATTTGAGTGCGTTAATTTTTATATGAACATTGAAGAATGTTAGTCGAAATAGGAACTTGAATAAATATTCAGAGTGTTTAGACTAGGAGACATTGTTATTTTTCTTTTGTTCAAAAAGATGTGTGTGTGGTATACACTTTGCTGCAAACCTCTTTGATAATTTGGATATCTTCTCCATTTGTAAGAAAATCTCAATTTTATCATCACACGTTTGAAATCTTCTCAATTTCCAAAAACTAAAATCCACACATCAACATATCTGAAAACGTCTCTTTTTTGGGAAAAAAATCACAACTACACTGTAGGTGTTTTAAAGGTAAAATCATGAAAGACTGTGCTTATACCGACTAAATATTTGTAAAAACCTATACAATTTTGATACTTAATTGCAAAAGAGATTGGTATGAAATATTTACAATTTTGGTACTAATTACTTATGAAATTGGTATGAAACTTATACAACTTTGGTACTAATTGCAAATGATATTGGCATGAAACATTTACAATTATGATATTAATTACATATGAAATTGACGAGTATAACATTGAATTATTTGTTATTTATCTATAAACAAAATTTAATGGCTAAGATTGGTTCCTTCGTTCAAAACATCCAATGCTCATTATTTTCCTTTTACAGTTTTTCTAATCACTGATTTTTGCAATATATGAGATTTCTTTAGTTTCTCCCGTGGTTTACAATTTTATGACATGCAATTGGAGCAAGTTCTCTTTTTGTCAAATAGGTTTGAGAAATCAATATTTTGATATGTTGTTGTAATCTGATAATTGTATTATCATCGTTAGTTTAATAACTTCAAGTCAACATCAACACCTGAAAATTTGGATATATCAATGCCTTTTCAACTAAATTATTTGAGATATCCAATTAATACTTTTATATGAAACATATCGTTTTAATGATCAAATTTTTTTTTTCTACATATCGAAAATGGTTAGTATTTTATAATTTTTAGTTCTAATATATGCATGTTCCTTTTTGAGATTGTCTATTTCGAGCAAAAAAAAATATTGGGTTTTAACTGAAAATCATCATTACACCTACTCTGAATCCTGCATGATCTTCTTTTCATGATTTGTTTTTCTGTTTATTATATTCATTAGATATATATACATTTTTTGTGTTACATGTATATCCATACAAAATATAAGATCAACTTTAAAATGAAATAATTGGAACGAGGTTTTGAATTAATTTTTAATCTCAATTAGAATAGCTCACACGTTAGGCGAACGTGAAAATTTAAATTTTTTGTCGTATTTTGCTATTACTTTTGGATAGTAATTCATCCATTTCAGTCCGTTCTTTGCTGGAGATAGCAAGATATAAATAATGTAGAAGTTAAAAGGCAATATCCCCCTCTCCAAATTCCTCCCTTTTCCAACTTCCCATGATCTTATCTCTTTATATTTGTCCACCTATTATTCAGTATTTCATTGCGCTAATTATTTTTATTGTTGCTCTTTGGTTCATGCACATTGAAAATTTGATCAATTCGGCGGAGGTAATGACAACCAAAAGAACCAAAAGGCAAAAAATTATTTTGTTTTGATACTTTGCGTGAGAAATATTGCAGTTCCTAAACTGTATTTGACTCGATTTTTTGGAAAGAAACAGAGTGGAAAGGGCAGCGAAAACATCAAACGAAGTGTGGTTGGGAACTGATATGTTCTTCCTGCAACAAACAGGAGTTCGGGCCAGCATAACAGGTTCTATATTTATAATGATTCATTTTCTGATTTAGGTGAAAAATTTAAAATGATTACACTTCTCGATTCCTTTATTTATTCATTTCTTTGTTTGTTTTGGTGTTTGAAATCTTAGACATTTTATTGATGTCTTTTGGTTTGAATCGTCGAACACTATTTTTATATATTAATGCGACATATCACAGTGTGGCTGGGAACTCATCTGTTCTTCCCGCAACAGACATGAATTTGGGTTAGCATACTTCAATTCAATGATTCATTTTGTATCATTTTTGTTTTGTTCTTCCCACAACAGACATGAACTTGGGTTAGCATATTTGTGTTGGTTGATGAAATTGGATTCTGTTTTGTAATTTTAAATGCCAAATTGGGGGAGCTGGATGGTGATGCAATCCATTAATCATTGGACTTTTTCCTTTGCTGTCTCATTCATTTTAACAATTTCATTGTGTTTTGAAATATATTTAACACTCAACTGCAGATGCAAAACTTTGAAGATTGAAATTTTGAGAACACAACTGCGTGAGATCCCTTTTTCTACTTCCAGTGATTTTATGATTCTCATTTGCTGACACTTTTTGTTATTTATGTATAAAGTAGTAATTCTTCAATTCCACTTTTGCATTTCAATGATACTCTGCTTTCAATATGTTCGATGAAATGTGCAAAATAAACAGATTGTTTAGTAGATGCAAGCAAATCTCTTATTCACAAAAATATTGATATAGCGAAGAAAACAAGAAGAAGAGGGAACATGTCAAGTTTAAGTATTTAATTTATAAAACCTATTGAACCCACCCCGACCTGCTTCAACCAGTTTGGAAGCGGGGCGGGTCCTGAGATTGAAGGAAATGAGAGCAAATTAATAAATATTTAGTAGCTTAAAGATAGTTTTACGATATTTATTATAAATATTTACTAGAGAGAACATAAAATTTAATCACAAAACTCAACTTTTGTGTTTCAAAATTGATTTCTAGCTAAAATTTTTTTTTTAAAAATAAAAACATAAAAAATGGAACCGGGGTGGGGCGGGTAAACACGCCGGATTCACGGGTCTAAACAGGGCAGGCAGATCTGAGTTTTATGTGTAGCGAAGCGGGTCTTGGGATTGGCCAAACCTGTCTCAAACCACCCCCATTGTCGTCCCTAACCTCGATCCCCGATTTGACGGAAATTGCTTGGAAAATCAAGTTCAAAAATATCTCTCTCCCTCACGTTGTTTGAACCGCTGTCAGCTTTTCTCTACGAAGTTCGAACAAAACCAGACATCTCGCTTCATCTTCCTCTTGGAAGAAGCCCCAACCCCGATCCCTCGCACTAAGAACAAGAAATGTTTCCTCTTGGAAAAAACCTCAACCTCAATCTGTCGCACTAAGAACAAAATCGAGAGGGGTACAAGAAATTTCCAATGTTCATTTGACCCATTAACTACCCATTTTCTCATCATGTATGGCATCTTCTTCATTTCATCCTTTTTCTTCTCATTGGGCTCACAACCATCACATATTTTTTAACGGTTTCTCCCTTTTCTCATCGTCTTCGTGTGAATCGATATTTCTCCTCTCTCCCTTTCTCAAGCTTCAACTTTTGCTTCAACCAAAAACCTTCTTATGCTGTCAAATTAATCCAAAATCGTGAAAGGTAAAGAAGAACAGATCTATACACATTGTTGTCTCCAGTTCAGGTATCAATAATCTTTTTCAAATTTGTAATTTTAGTGTTCGACTGAGGATTACAGATTCTCGGCTGCACATTCCATTCCTCCACTAAAATCGCTCGGTCTTGCTCGCATAAAGATTTCACATCCGTTTATGACAGCGGCTTACATGAGTCCAATGTTGTACATCATTTATGGATTCGGCTTCTTTTTTTTTTTGTTTGTGAAAAGGTCATATGTCTTGCATTTTTCTCTATTAAAATTTGATGCAAAACCTGGGAATTCTCTTTCTCATTCTTTCTGATTATAACTTTGGTGTTTGTGTCATTCCTTTTGCTTTAAATAATGTCATAGCATGCCGAAAATACTCTTTATTGTCAATGATTCTTACATTTTTATAATGAATCTTTGAGTGACTAAATTCTTCTTATATTTTCATGATGAATCTTTTGGAATGACTACATTTAGTGAAGCGATAAAGATTTATTTAGTTATATTATAGCATCCAATACTCAGATGAGGATGTTTGCCTGTGGAAATGGGGATGACATGTAAGTTATTAGATGAGGAGAAATTGAAGGGTTTTTTTCCAGTACTCGCAAAAATTGATGCACAAGATGTAAACTTACTGCTGAAGGGTATTATGATCAGTAATCAAAGCATCTTCTTAATATCATCGTCGGAACACCTATGATTAAATTCAATCTAGGCTTGAGTTTTTCCAAATGATTTTCTTTATTTATATATTTGTATTTTGTTATTGTTTCAATTGTGGTGGTTATTATTATTTTTTTTTACTTTTCATATTTTGAACATATATTCACAGATTCATATGAAACTGAAATGATTGCTAATACAGTAATATCAAAGACTAAAGTCAGGCATTTGAATGTGGGTCTTATCTTTTTTTGTAGCTGCTGCTTGATACCCTCTGAAGGTTTGTTTGATGATGTTTTTAAGGGTAGTGTCCTTAGGGGTATCATCACCATTCATTTGGAATCTTCATATGGATGGTGGATGATGCCCCTGAGGGCAGTGCCCTTCAGGGCAGCAACAAATGTTTCCCCTTTGAGACTACACTGACGGTCCATTTACAGTGAATGGTGTGCTTTTTTTTTTTTACTTTGAGTAATAATAGAAATATATATTTTTGTGTTAAATTAATCATCAGTTTGTTGTTTGCTATGGGATAAACTTTTTTACTTCATGTAAAATTCTATTGTGAGAGGAGTTTTGTGGGTATTTTTCTGCAAAGTTCTATCTCCTATAGTTTGATGGGTTTTCCAAGGTTCTTTAACTATTGTGCATGTGCTAAACGAGTACTTTCCTCATATTCATTGAATGTTTCTAAAATTCTTTTGGTAAGGAACAAATTGAGCAACCATAGTTTAGTGCTAACTTTTCAATTTCACTAAATTAACTGTGAGTCCTTGGTATACCCAGAAGATGATTGAACAAAGTCTTCTGCGTACTTCTATATAGTTGCATCAGTTAATATGATTATCTAATCAATTTCTTGAAATTGTGCTTTGTTGCGCAACAAGATGCCTAGATTTTGAAATCATAGTTGTTTCGAATTGTTGATGGTTAATTATGTTTCTCGGAAATATTTATTTAAAAGAACTATTGAACTCTTCAAAAGGTGTCGTATATGATGTGTTGACAGCAAAAGGATTCTTTTCTGGCATTTTAATTTTTTGTCTAATAATGCCATCAAGAAAATTAACCATGATCAGTATGGGTTTGCGACTTGGCTTTGCGTCCTAATTTGATAAAAAGAGAAATTTTAATATGAAGTCACTTAGTCTGGTCATACCATCCTACTTAATATGAAGTCACTTAGTCTGGTCATACCATCCTACTTAGTCTGTTCTTCATTTTTCTTCTAAAGATGCGTTCTTTGGTTTGTTAATGTATTTGGTCTGATTTTAGTGGAAAATATAATGATGAACACTGGAAGGGGTATTACTCAGTTGTTAAACAATGAGCCTCACCTATTGAACAACATCGAGTTGATTGCTTCTATATAATCGTTGACAAAAACCTCCTTCGTGCTTTTATAAATTAAACAGAGATGGATGATGTTACATTTCAGTTTTGTTTCTTTGTTGCATCTTTTAGTTAGCTCTTTCTTTTGTTTATCCGATAATTTTCAATACTACATCAGCATAAAAAGCAACGCCAGAGTTACTTCAATTTCGCCTTTGATCAGGCAAGTTTTTAAAGATAATGTTTGAATGTGTTAGTATTTGAGTAATTTAGCTTAGACTTTACATATTATGGAGTAATATATTTCATTTTCTGGTTGCATCATGTCGTAATACTGATAAAAATAGTAGTGATCATTACAAAAGCAGGCAGCGGCAAATCAAGATCCATGGTCAGTACATAATCCTTTATGTAATATAAACAAATTTGTATGCAAGCTTGGTTTTTTCCTACAAATCTAGACATGAAATTTGAATGCATTTTAAACTTATTTGTTGAAGTAGGATTGACTGTAGCTTTTACTTTGCTGTTGAATTTAACCTTATATCTTGCCTACTAAGTTGTTACACGAGCAGAGATGTGATGGAGTTACAGAGAGAATCAATTCAAGAAAGTATTTTTTGCCACTTTCTATTGCTTTCGTCCCATTTCACTTCACTTTGTGTTATGGTCCAGAGTTATGGTGCGGTTTATTGTGAATTTGAGGCTTATTAGAGAGAGCCTCAGATCTCGTGGTTTTGAGCCTCGTTGGGGAGAATCTCAGATCTCGCGACAGATATTGTTGTGAATAAATTTTCTCCTTTTTTTCATTATCAGTTATGTTCCATATAAATACAAGAAGGTTTCCTCTTTTCAAACGAAAAGATAAACCCCAAATCTTCTAAAATCATCTTCCTATCTAGAAGTCTATTTTTTTATTCAAAACTTCAAACGATCGAAAGATAAACTCCAGTGAAATTAAACAAATTTAGAGATAAGCGCAAACTAAAATTTGAAAAGAAAAATCTGCAGAAGTTATCCATCATCTTGGGATAGTCATGAGGTTCGTGGCCCATAACACTTTACAATATGTGTTCCATCAGCCTAGTGCTTTGAAGCGAAGTAAAAGGGGCATTCTTTGGCATGAGAAAGGTGGGATGAAAAAGAGAGAATCCATTGAGCAGCTAAACTTTTCCACTTAAATGCCTATATTTTGGCCATTTTCACATTTAAGTCTCAAAACTTTATTCTCATGGAAAGTAGTATCAACTCTGTTTTTGATCCATTATTTAATCTTAACATATATTAATCTCTTATTCCTAATAATCTGCTAACTTTCTTGGTATCTTTGGCCTCAAAATATGCTCATTTTAACAGTTCAGTCTTGATAGGCTAATATACCGACTCCATCCTCAGTTCTTTCAAACTGTCACCTTCATCCTTTGGTCTTTTTTAGGTTTTGATTCTATGCATTCCACATAAATTACGTAATTATTGATCTGTATTGTTTTGAAGTGGCAGCTGATCTCATACCTTCTCATATCGGCATTTTCATCAGCCATGGTTCAGATTGACCCCTTGTTGTTACCTTCCTGTAAGGACCCCCGTGCCTTTAACCCACAATTAGTGCATTAAGCCATACATTTGGTGCATCCAATCACGTGTATAGGGAAACTACATATAAACGTGGTAAACAATACCACCTATAAAATTCCTTGCTTCATTTATTCCATTCCATGCAATTACCGATTCCCTAGATTAAGACCATTCAACACATCATGCACCTATGTAACACTAATCACAATCTCAATTCATCTAGCAATTCCCTAGTTAATTGCTCACACATAAATGAAAGGAGAAAGACCCATGCCTTTTTATACAACCCATATACACATAATTATTGCTCACACACGAGCATCGAATAAACCTATGTGTACGTAATGTATAAAAAAGGCATACACAATATCCAGCTCCACATGAGCCCTGGTGCCTCGATCCTGGAATCACCTCCAATCCATAGCTCGATCACAGCTCCAGAACTACCATTGTACCTGTTTCACCTTATACTTCCGTAGTTTGAGTCCGACCTCGCCTGAGTCCCACGACCCGATGAATTATGTGCTGATCATCTTCGAGAAATCGGCCTCCGAGCCAAGCTACCATCGATTTTGCTTCCAAGAGCAAAAGAGGGGAAATGGTGGGGGAGGGTTTGAACGAAGAGAGAGGGAAGAGAGAGAGGGGTTCCGTGCTAAAAATAACGGAATACCGAGTCCACTTGGTATATATAGTACCAAAACTCGAAAATATCAATCCGTTCACAAATACATCATGATTCATTAGAAATCATCTGTTTTCAAAAGTCATCTCTCTAACTTCAATTCTCATTACCAGCCCCAATACAAAGTACTCCGGACCCCAAATCCCACCAAAGACCAAATTCCAAGGTTATCACCACGATGAGTACACAATCTCATCCCTTGGATCCAACGACTCCAAAAACAGGATTTAAAATCCCCGGGAGTCCCAAAACCTCAATTATTCATAATTGCCACAAATAAAATCCATAAAGGATTATCACCACACCGGGATTAACATCATTAATCCCCGGGCATCATAATTATCCCCCAATAATAAAATTTTGTCCTCGAAATTTGCACTGGTGTACTCCACGTAACACCAAGGCTGCACAAAACAAAACAAAACCACAACCCCAATTCTGGACCACATTAGAATCGAATTAACAACTGCGAGGACATCAATCTCGCACCAAGCTCTAAAATAGAGCAAACCTCCTAAACCAATGTAAAACTCAAAAGATAACAACATACCTCGATGCGAGTCATCCTAGAAGTCAGTCTACTACGACTGCAAATTAACCATGTCCTCCTTGGTTATGACATAGATATCTCCCCAAGATATTCCATCACTTACCCACGATGCTTAACATCATTAATCCCCGGGCATCACATTCCCGCCCCTCATCTCTTGCCAAAACTGTTAGCATAAGATGTCCTATAAGCCAATGGGTCAATAGTTGGCCCGTTGGGCCCTAAGAACCATAGCCCAAATAAGTGACTCAGACTCTCTATAAATATATGGTTCATCTATAGAGTTAAGGATACTACTACATTCACTCTCATAGAAACGCTAACACCAAACTAGCACTGGTGCTGAGCTTGTAGATCTGGTCAGGTTGATTGGACTTGAGGGATCACATCTATCAGATTTCTACGTCCATGAAAGGTAATATCTTTTTCGTGCATTTAGATTTGATTATTTGCATGTTAATATATGAATCAGGCGCGATCATCCATCCCCGGGTCTAAATCTGGCCACTGTTTATTTTCCACTATGTTTGGATCTGACGCTGGGAGATGAAAACTCAACAGTGGTATCAGAGCCAGGTTGCGCTTTGATTCATGTATTCAATAATTAATTTGTTAGATCGTTTCCAGTATTTTCTGATCGTGTTTGAGTTTTCAAAATTATAGAGTCCGAAAAATATAGAAAATTGGAATAAAAGGAGTTTTATTCCAGCCCCAATATTAGTCCACGTCTGAAAATGTTTCTGGCGACTCATCGGTGAGGGTCCGAGGCGGGGACCGTGCATCGCACGATGGTGGAAGGGCGGCAGCGCGAGAAGCTGATGTTGAAATCCCAGCCATCTCCCGTGGCCCTCGAGCATGCCACTGAGCGAAGCAGGTTTCACGGCGCGCTGAGAATAGCGACCAGGGTGACATATTTTTGGAAATCGTTTCCAGAAAATCGTTTTGTGTCTTGTGGGTGACGAATTCAGTCAAAAGGCTGCCATGGATAGTTCGACTGTTGTAGACGAAAGTTTTTCTCCATTTTGCGTGTTTGGAAGCCGCATCCATTGCAATCTTGTTGTAGCGGAGAGGCGTGAGCAATGTAGCCTTCGTCTGGTTCTGACCATGGCTGGGCTGGTGACGGTGTCGCCCTTATTTTTGGAAAATGGTTAGAGGCGGCGGCTCAAGCTGAAGATGTAACCCTAACCCTAATTTCGATTTCAAGTGATGATAGAACATTATTTCGGAATTTAAAAACAAATTTGTTGTCCGAAAATTTGAAAATTTGTTCACAATTGTTTTTAATTTTGGATCCAAATGGTTTGGCGTGCATAATTAATTTTGGATCATTTTAGATGTTTTGTCAAAATATTAATTTTTGAAATATCAAATCATAAAATTAATTATAAAAAATATGATTTTTAATATGTTAAATGTAAAATGGAGATTTTACACATTAATTGGAATTAAATGAAAATATTTCATTTAATTTGTTAATTTATTTTTGATTATTTTTATGATTTGAATGTAAAATAATGATTTTACCAAATACATGAAAATTTAATTAAATAAAAATTAAATGAAAATATTTCATTTACTTTGTTAAACATTGGAAGGTAAAATAGTTTTTTTACCAACAAAGTGAAAATTAATTAACTAGAAATTAAATAAAATAGTTTTATTTAATTTGTTAATTTGATTTTCAATTAGTGATACAATTATTGGGAAACGGTAGAATAAATTAATTATTGTGCTCTAATTACATGTGATGTGATTAGTGCAATTACATATTATGTAAATGTTTAGTTTAATGCTATGTTGCACCGATACTCCAAAAAATTTTGCGGTCAAGTATCGGATACTTCTGGGATACGGATACGCTCGGATACGGCATCGATACGTATCGGATACGCCATGTGGCGTATCCGATGATAAAAAATAAGTTTTTATTTTGGATACGTTTCGGATACGGTCAATATACGCCGTTGACCGTATCCGATACGGGTAGGATACGGGAACTTTCGAAATTTTTAAAAAAAATAGGGTTGGAACTGTAATTAAAATTAAATTATTTAACTAAATCCCTATTTCCTAACCACTTTAATGTGCTTATGTCGATTATATGCTTGAAATTTTTAGATGTCCTGGATTAATATTTTAACATTTGTCGTGAAGTTGGTGAGTTTGCAACTTTATTCTGATTTCTAATGTGTTTAATGTTGATTATATGCTTGAAACTTGATTTATTACAAATATTATTAATTATATATTTATATATATAAATGAATGAATAAAATTTACCGTATCCGGACGTATCGTATTCTCCAAATTTTGAAAATCCCGTGCAGTCGTACCCGTATCTGCGTATCCACGTATCTGTATCCGTGCAACATAGGTTTAATGTTTAATTAAATATGATGTGGTTGGATGATGGATGATTACTAACCTTAACCAATGAGTTTATGTGAATGCTTAGTTTTTTATTATTTCATTATAATTGTGATTTTTGGTTATCGGGCATGCGAGCATGCTCTATCTATTTTATGATTATCCCACCCGGGTTTGTATCCCTATTCTCTTGTTTGCACGATTCAAATGTAAAATCATTAGAATTGGTGGGAGATCAAGATTGAAGATGGAGCATCAAGAATCAAGACATGTATAATGGAAGTAAACATGTAATAGGATTGCATTACATACCTGCATGATCCATGTTTGGCTTACGTGGTCAATTAGGAAAATGTCGTAATCATCCATGTTTATTTTATTATGCATATGATGTATGATAAATGTTTGTATATATGTTTTATTAGTACAATTGACGATGCATGAATAAAACATGGTTGCATGAATCCAACAAACAAACAAACGAGCACTTGATGAGATTTTAAAATTAATAAATCCCTCTTTTGAATATGATTCAAAATTTTAATATCAAACTGATAAAGGGAGCTCAAAAGGGGTTGTTGCTTCATGTCTTCCATCAACAGTTAAGCCATGAGATGCTACTTGTGTCATATTACCTTACTCACCCACGTGAGGGGCATCTGCCATGGGAAGCTGTGTGTTTAACTGCCACTTAATTAAAGGTGCGGTTATGTTAACCTTTTAGTGGGGTCTTTTGAGTGTGACATTTCCAACACCTGCAAATGTTGTTAGGTGAATGAAAGCGATTACTGAGACTCGCGACTTCAAAAGAGCTATTTTCATTTCACATGCAAGATGGGGTTTCGGTCTATGAGCATGGTGTAAGAAAAATATCACTTGTTGAGAAATTGGAAAATCTGAATTTGACAATACCTCATTAACTGGTTGTAGATTTAATTTTATAGTCAAAATGTTGGAAACTTATGAGTCCTTGATTCAAAGGAGAAACGTGTTTTTCTTGTTGAATCTTCTACAATTGGTGAAAGGATTCAAGAATAAAGTAGAGAAAAGGAAATGGGTCCCGAACTCAAAAGACGAAAATGGATAAAGTAGGAACTAAGAAGGAGCAGCTATGTTTTCACAGGTGGTCACTGGCGCAAAATTGCAAGGAATACCAAGACTAGAAGCGTTCTAGAAATGGTATGATTTATATTAAAATTAATGTTTCTATTGGTTCTACTTCTTTGATATATGATACCAATTGTGCTCACATCTTTGCAAAGAGTTGCATATGTTGAGAAGAGTAGAGAATCCTAGGAAGGTGGCACATACCTAAGGCTAAGTATTGTAGCAAGAGTTATTGCAAAAGTTGTTTGAAACATTTATTTAATGTGAATTGTTAAACTAGTTTGTAACTAGTTTTGAACAAATGTTTATTTGTTCCATATTTAATGAAATATTGTTCCTATTTTGATAGAGAATAACATTCTTTTAAATTTGCGAATGATATTTGCAGTATTTTTAAGAATGAATGTTTTTTTGAATATGATGAACTTATGAACAATTAGTATGATTATGTTTAAAGAATATAAAAGGATGATAACTTAAACCCACGTATCTTTGGCATGTGCTGATGGTCCTTTGAATTTGATTCATATAGACGAATATGGAACACTAAATGTTAGTACAAGAGAAAAATGAATTATCTTAAAGAGAATGTGATTATCTCCCAGTAGCTATCTAAAGTCACATATATGTTGAACGTAATTCATACAAATGCAGTTATCAAATCCATATATAAGATATGGACTGAAAAAGAAAATCCAAATATTGATTTGAGATTGTTCTGCTTATGTTTAGCAGACAGAGGGAGATAAGTTGGATAGTTGATCCATCTTATGCTATTTGTAGACATTTATATTATCAATTGGAGACAAAATGTTTGTTTCGCAAGTACAATATTTCTAGAGAAAAAGTTTCTATTAGAAAAGAATGACAAGATAATATAACTTGAAAGGGTTCAAGAACCGCAAACCACTGGAAACGTGAAAATTGGTGAAATTAATTTAGCCAATCATAACTTTTGAACTACACACACCAAGGAGATCTGAAAATGTTTCAAGAACTCCTGATAGATTGAATTTATTCCTAGAAAGTAGTCAAAATGATTTTGACCATTGATGTGATCCTAGGATTTTCAAGGAGACCATGTTGGACATCGATTTGGGACATTGACAAGACGCTATAAGATTCGAAATGGGCTCCATGTACTCTAATAAGATATGGATCTTAGCAGATCCTCTTGAGGGAATTGTTCACATCGGCTGCAAATGGATCTATAAGCGAAAGCTTGGAGTGGATGGGAAGGTAGCGACCTTCAAAGCTAGACTGGCGGGAAAAGGTTATTCTCATAGGCAAATAGTTGCCCATGAGAAATTTTTCATCGGTTGTGATTCTAAAGTCTATTGGAATTTTATTAGCTATATATATATATATATATATATATATATATATATATATATATATATATATAATGAATATGAGATATGACAAATGGATGTGAAGATAACATTTCTCAATAGTGACATTGAGGTTGAAAGCAGCCAGATGTGTTCCCAACTATTGGGAGTGAGCAAAATGTTTGCGAACTCCAGATGTTCATTTATAGGCCTAAGAAGGCGTATCGAAATTAGAACTTCCGTTTTGATAACATTATCAAAGTGTTTGGTTTTGTTGAAAATCCGGAAGTATAATGTGTGTACAAAAAGGTTAGTGGGAGAGCGGTTATATTTGTAGTGTTTTAAGTCGATGATACTCTACTCATTATGAATGATATTGGATTGATCGATTAAAACATGGTTATCTACTAATATCTCCATGAAAGATTTGGGAGAAGAGTCATATGTGTTTGGCATAAGGATGTGATAGATTTAAAGGATACTTGAGATCTCTCAATCTACATACATAAACACTGTGCTAAAAGGGTTTAGAATGTAATAGTCGAAAAATGAGTTACTTCACAATATGTCATAGTACTTTGTACTCATCTCTCGAGTCAACGTGTCTTAACATTGATGAGGAAAGAGAAAAGATGACATTGGTATCTTATGTTTCGATTTTTAATAGCATAATGTATGCAATGTTATGTACTTGGCTTGATGTATATTTTAGTGTAATGAGCAAACATCATGCAGATCCTGATGAAGGTCACTGGAAAATTGTGAAAATAATCCTCAAGTACTTATAAAGAACTTTGGATATGTTCATGGTTTTGGATCTGTAAGTGGAGAAATAAAAGTTGAAGACTGAGCTGATGCTGGCTTTTCACTCGGATGTAGATGATTCCAAATCGATGTTCGGATTTGTATTTAAGCTTAATGTTGATGTTGTCTCTTGGAAACGTTCCAAGCAAGACACCACATCGGATTCCACATCTGAAGCTGAAGCATACAATGCAGCAAAAAGGCATTTTGGATATGAAATTTCATCCGATAGTTGGGTGAAACTTTTAGTGCGGATGACACAGATTGACACAGTCCCTATGTACTGTGACAATAGTTGAGCTATTATGAATAGCCAATATCTCATCACAATCCAAACATATATTAAGAAAATATCATCTAATGGGAAAGATGGTAGATGAGACATACTTATCGAGAGAGTTGCTTCACAAGAAAAATGTAGCAGATCCAATGACAAGGCTTTTCACTTGGTTGTTGCTGGAATTATATTTCGGCTATTGTCTATTAAAGAAGTTTAATTTACAATGGGGCATTCAGGGTAAGCCCAAAGAAGTTGTTTGACTTCTAAAATCACAAAGGTTGTGATCGTACTGTTATGATGCACTTTAGCCTCGCTAGGTCACAATCAATCGGTAAACGATCTTTCGATGAGAATTGAGACTTAAATGCTAAGTGCTCAAATTAAGTGTTTTGTAGGAGATGAATTTAATTTTTGAAAGCTCCTCACTTTAGTGGAGTTTCTATATCTGAAAATGTTTCATCTACAGAAAGTTCTAAAAAAACATTTGATATATTTATGTCTCATAATTATATACATTGGTAGTACATCAAGTTGTTCAATTGGATTGACTCACTTAGATTATGAGTTCGGAGTTTTGTGTTGGCTTTTGGGCAAGTGAGAGATTGTTAGCATAAGATACGCTACAAGCAAATGTATCAATAGTTGACCCGTTGGGCCCTAAGAATCGTAGCCCAAATAAGTGACTCAAACTCTCTATAAATATATGATTCATCAATAGGGTTAAGGATACTATTCAATTCACTCTCATAGGAACGAAAACAACAAACTAGCACTGGTGCTGAGCTTATAGATCTGGTCATGTTGCTTGGACTTGAATGATCACATCTATCAGATTTCTACGTCGGTGAAATGTAATATATTTTTCGTGCATTTATATTTGATTATTTGCATGTTAATATATGAATCAAGCGCGATCGTCCGTCCCCGGATCTAGATCTGTCCACTGTTTATTTTCCACTGCATTTTGATATGACGCCGGGAGATGAAAACCCAACAAAAACATCACTTAAATCTCCATATTTCAATGTGATAGCCATGATCCATAACTTATCCTCACATCGTAACAGCTTCGATACCCATTTCCCAAGCAAGGCTAAGTTGAACTCTTCGATCCTTCATATCCCCAAGCCGCCTTCATCTATTGGTCTACAAAATTTCCCAGCCAACCAATGCTATTTTCCTATCCGTTCCAGCCCCACCTCCCCATTCTTTGCATGCTAATGATTTCTCTCATGATTTTAACTGGAGGCATGTAAAAAGATAGATGGTGAGCTGGTAAAGATGATAAAACTGAATTAATGAGCACTATTCTTCCTTCCATGGACACACATTTCTTCTCCCATTTCCCAAGTCTTGATTTCAACCTTTTAATTATCGGTTGATAGGTTGAAGCCAAACGAGATTTGGCTCCAATAGGGATACCAAGATGAGAGAACATATTCTCGAAAACCGCCTCCTTAACATGTAAGGGTGAGCAAAACTTCGGTTTAACCGAAATAACCGACTGAACCGAATAAATTTGAAAATTCGGTTCGGTCAATTCGGAAGTTCGGTTTTATTTTTTTAAAATATCGGTTAAAGCGGTGCGGTTATCGGTTTTGATTTTAAATATATCGGTTAACTGATTTAACCGATCTAACAGATTTTTATTATGTTTTATTTTTTTATATTTTTAAAATCAGTTTTTAATTGCAAGTTTTTAAAAATAACTAGTTAAACAATCTTGTTGGACTTGAACTCGAGATGCATATTTTGATAGTTTTACTTATGCTTTGGCTGATCAAATTCAACTGTGGGGAGTTTTTGTAAGAAAAAGCAAGCGTGTGGAGAAATAAATAGCATGTGTGATCGAAAGGAAATTGAAGTCATTCTCCGTAGAAATTGAGCAACTGAAGTCTTGATAACTTGTGGTTAAATAAACTTCCTGCTGCGGATTTAAGTTGCCGTTATCGGACCAACGTACCTAACCAGAAGGACAAACGATTCGCTGACTTACACGCACCAGAATCCTAATGGTAGAGCAAGTCAATGATGAGAAATTAATAGTTTCGATTTTCCGAAGCCGACTTTGTGACTTAATTTTTATACGCCGACTTTGTGATAATTGTAGGGAAATTTTTGTATATGTGTGTTCGTGTATGGCAGGATCCGGTCCATACAAGAATTTATAATGTTTGTGTGCCACGGGGCTGGAAAATACTTGTATTGATCATGTTTGTACTCTATTTATGGATCAACTTAAAAAATGATTTTTATTTAAAAGATATTTTATTTTGAGCTTGTGTATAAGTGTGGTATCAATCGAGTGCCAAGTGTAGTTCAACTGGCAATCATATCATTAATATATTTTTTATAGATATAAAAAGATTTTCATATGATTGTCTCTTACACCCACATATATTTGACTTATATAATGTCATATGTGTGGGGGCGTGATGAGAAGTTGTTGTCCCATATTGGAAACTAAAAAATTATATTTGCTCCTTATAAATAATTTTGGGCTACTCATCGCATAACCAATTGGTTATGAGTAGTAACCACATGAATTATGTTATTGTTTATCTAAAAAAAGGTTAAAAAAAATGAAATGGACTGCTTTAACTTATGTGATGCTAATTTAATAATAAATTGAAGTTCATTAACATGTTTCTTTATTTTAATAGCAAACACTCAGTTTGCTTCAAAGTAAAAAAAATTTCCAACTTCAAGCAAGTGTAATATAGAAGTTCTTTGAATAAGCAATTCAAAATACATTCTATCTCTCTTTAAGATTCTCTAGATTTATTTTTGTAACACAAACTTAGATTGGCGTCATTGGCCAAGAACTTAAGTATATTTTATGGGGAGTTAAAAAATCTTGAGTTCAAGCGGCCACCTCATACGGGCCTTCCTACATCCATCTTCTAATTCTCTTCACTTCTCTCCTTTTATTTTGATTTTGAGTCTTTGGTTTTGAAAATATATAGTTTATCATCTTACATGGTTGAAAATAGCTAGTTTACCCCTCATATGTTTTAAAATAAGTGTAAAACAACCCCCCAAATATATGATTTGTGTTACACGCATCATATCCCGTATTTGGTCTTTGAAATTACATGTTAGAAGATCAGTGGTTCCCTTGAGACAATAAATTACACCTAAATAATAACAAATAGGGCAATCCGTCTATCTTGGATAACAATATGGTAATATGCACCTAAAGAATAATATAAGTGGGTAAATTGCACTTAAAATTAGAAACAAATTGAAAAAAATTGAATTTTTTTTCTTTGAATTTTTTTTCTTTAGACTGGCATGCTAATTATTATTTCAAAAATTAAATCAACATCTAATAATTTTAAATTATCCACTATAATATAAAAAACCATGAATCTTAAACATGCTATAATCTATAAATATTTTCCATAATAATGTTAGCCATAAACTCGGTGTGCAAAATAGGGTTTTTTGGCATACAACCTCATGTGATTTACCAAATAAGCAGTTTGTGATTTGAAATTTTGAAATTTACCCATGTGATTTTTGAATATGTGCAAAATATCACCTATGTATATGATTTGAGTGATACATGCGCCTTCTTATGTATCTAATATTTGAAATTAAATGTTAAAATATCAATTGTACACTGGATGAGTAAAATACATCCAAATAATAACAAAGAATGTAATTTGCACCTAAATAACGACATGAGGGGTAATTTGCACCTAAAATTAGAAAAAAATTGCCAAAGTTTAATAATCTGACAATTTACCCCACGTGGTTTGGATTATGTGCAACTTACATACCTATGGTTCGAATATTCAACACACCCTTGTTGTTTGTGAGTAGGTACAGAATATTCGTCCTAAACGCTGATATTTTCGTCATTACAAGACAAACAATTCTAACAATTATGGAGAATGCAGTAACTGTATTTCGCAAATCACAAGAGAATAAATTGCATATACACAAATCACTTAAATAAAGTGTGTATTAACTATATTACATGATTTAGGGTAAAAAGCAAAAACCCCAATGTGTTATAGTAGATATGCACGAAATTCGCATGTGTTAACAAAATAGGCAAGAAACCCCTTGTGTTTTCTTAAACTCAGCATTAAACCACGTTGTGTTATAGTAAATATGCACGAAACTCATGTGTTAACAAAATAAGCAAAAAAACCTTTATGTTTTCTTAAACTCGGCATGAAACACACGTGTTATGAAAAAGCAAAAAAAAAAAACATTCTTTTCTGAAACATTGCGCGAAACCCCTCGTGTTAAACAAAATATGCATAAAAACCCCATATTTCGTAGATCATGCACAAGACCCTCCCTGCTGTCTAATATCCTCTCCAAGTTTTCAGCATCTACATTATTTTCTTCTTTTATGTAATGATTTAATCTTTTAGTTTTAAAACGAACAATACTCATATTTTTTTTATAAATATTTATTTTAAAGCTAACAATATTCAGAATTTTTCTATATTTATATAAACATGCGGAATATTATTCATAATCTATTTTAAAATTACACTACAAAAGTACTCACTTTGAAACTGAATATTGTTCGTTTAATATTAAAAGAACAAATCATTACAGAAAATAAGAAAATAATGTATATGCGAAAAAATTGGAGTGTAAATTAGACAATCGAGAGGGTTTTGTGCATGATTTACTAAAATAGAGGGGTTTTTTTGCTTATTTTGTTTAACATAGGAGGTTTCGTTCAAGGTTCTAAAAAAATAGGTGTTTTTTTTACTTTGTTTTATAACATAGGGGGTTTCATGTTGAGTTTAAGAAAACATAGGGTTTTTTTTGCCTATTTTATTAATACAATGGAGTTTCGTGCATATTTACTATAACAAAGGGGGGTTTATATCGAGTTTAAGAAAACACAGGGTTTTTTTTACCTAGTTTATTAATATAAGAGAATTTCATGCATATTTACTGCTACATAGATTTTGTTTTTTGCTTTTTACTCAAGATTTACCGCTAACTCTTAAAATTTTGATGGAAATGTATAAATCTGCGGCGCATCTAGTGAATGGAACTAAAGTAGTCACGCAAATATAAATAATATGTTTAAAATTTAGTTAACTCATTTAAGATCTATAAAATCATTACAAGTCAGATTTATTTTAAACACTTTTAAATAACCATATACAGATATAAAATCACTTAAAAATAATTAACAATAAATAAATATTGTTCGTCTACTTTTCAACGAGTTGCAGACTTCCTTATCGGGGACGAGTGAAATGACAAAAAACTCCCTGGTTCATCAACATGACCAAAGAAGAGATCCGACACTCGATGCCCCACATCATCGGGGGTAAATCTGACCACGACCGCCAAATTCCTATCTCCATCCATTGTACGCCGGTGAGTATCATAAAACTCGCGATATGACGAAAATATCTTTCTCGCAATGGACTGCTTGATATCATCTCGGAGCTTGTTATCTGCTACGACGCAAAGAGACTGCTTGGTGCACACCTCGTCGAAAATCAAGTTAAATTTCTTGAAAGCTTCCTTGACTTGTTCTGTGGTAGTTAGTGTGGAAGGATCTGACGGTAGGGACTCGATGACGTGGCTCCATCCCATACGTTCGTAGCTTGACGCTAATTGCTTGACGTTGGATTCGTGCTGCGAGAGCCATTTGTCGCCGAGGATGTATCTCAGATTCGATGTACGGACCTTGACGACGACGTATTGGAGATTGTTGGCGAGGAATAGGTAAGATAGGGAAACGACTTTGAAGTACTTCGACTTGGTGTCCAGTTTGCAGAGGAGGGACAAGATTAGCCACGCCATTTTGAAGGAAATCGCCGGCGGCGGTGAATCATCGGAATCAATGAGACTTAAGTGTGATTCCGGTAGTAAGTTCTTCTCAGGTGGTGGTGAATCGGGAAAGATGTCGGTCAGAATACTGCTGTAGTCGGCAAGGAGTGATAGATAATTCATCGCGTCGATTGTTAGGTCGTGAATGCCGGCGCCGGCTACCGGTGTTTTGGATGAATCCTTCTGGATTGCAGACTCGAAGTCATTCAACGCTGCATTTATATACTCGCGGAGGCTGATTAGTGACGTCAGTGCCTTTGATTTGATGTTTGCCGTTGAGTCGAATGAAAAAATGGACTCGATCTCTGGCAAGTGGTTGGTTATTCCGGTGTACATGTAGAGTGCTCGGAAAACTTTTTCCGGCGATTTCCTGCTGTTTTTTGCCACGTTTTCTGGAAATCCAAACAAAGCCATGGCTCCTTCTCGTGTGACTTCAGTGAAGCACGACTCTCTGATGGAGTCCGAGCTCGCAAACACGTGATCGCAGAGAGCTCTCTCCCCATCGAAGAGAGTCTTCATTGCAGTTTCAAGAGCATTGAGCCAATTCTTAATCCTGATATCCAAGACTACCCACTTCATCTTTTGAATGTGGGAAGAGCTTAATTTTTCCACTCCAAGTCTGTATATGCTTTCATCAACGATCGATTTCCGAATAATTTTGTATACTTTCACACATTCCTTTGTGTAACCAGAAGAAATCATGCATTCTGCAATTAATCTCAAATCCGCCATTGCAACTCTGGAGGCATCTTCGACTTCAGAAATCGATTGGTTCGCGATTCTGATATCATCGTCATCGTCATCATAACCAGATGTGCTCGACCTAGTCGAAGCCCGTGACGATTGAGTCGTCACCGATTCCGGATCCAGATAAGCTCGATTCATGGACAGAATCTGATAAAACTCCTTCTGCAGCCTTTTCATGGCGATTTGCATCAGATTTTGCGCGCGCGCCACTTTTTCAGGGCTGGTATTCTCCGTAACAACAAGTCGCATTCCCTTCTGCAAATTGTTCACCCATTGGATTAATTCCTTCGCTTCCCGGCGATTCTCGTAAAACATAGAAGTAACCGCCGCGACGGTGGTGGTCTCAGGATCCCATTTCATGATAATCGGCTCGGCGATGGCGAGAGTCCGGCTCATCACTGAATCTGCGAAAGACAAGCGAGAAGGGGAGAATCCAACTGGTGAGAGAGTGGGGAACTGATAATTTGGAGTAGAGGATGATGATGAAGGGGAGTCCTCCGATGAACAGCACAATTTTCTCATTTTTCTTCTCTGCATTTACGGATGCCGAAGAATTTGAGGTTTTACTTTGTGAGAATTGATAGTGAATATATATATATATATATATATATATATAGTGGTTTAGGCTATAGACAAATAGAATTGTATTTGATGAGTCAAGTATTGGTTTAATATCTTATTCCATTTTTTAGTAAAAAAATTCCATTCAGTTTTTTTTATTTTAAAATTAAGAAACTATCATAAACGTGTTTATTGTACACGTAAGATAACCACCACTTCATTGTAAAGATGTCAAATAGTGGACAAAATAATAATAATAATTATATTTTTAATATTTTATAAGGCCAAGATAAAGAAAACAATTAAGTAAATAGTTAAAAGAAACTAACATCTAATTTTATGTAAATTCAAAAAAAAATTAAAAAATGATATTATTTGGAAAGAAATAAAAAAAAAACATCTTCACCGAAGGAGCCACTAAAATCTTGTTGGGTGTTCCAAGATGATGAAAAGATGAGAGTGGATGGAGAAGGAAACGAGAAAGGAAACTATGATTTACAAACGAAATCGATGGCGGGAGTTTATTCTTGTCTTTAAACATTATTTTTGCTTTGTTGTGCTTTATTATGATTAATTAAATTTACTTATCAAGATTATGAGATCCATTCTTTTGAACATATGAAAGTGGGTGGGTGATGGAAGATGGTATGTGAATGATGGTGGAAGCAAGTGATGTATGTGATGATATATATAAGAGGTGAAAGATAATTCCCTTCTAAAACTCTTAAAAAAAGTTATCGTAAAATTATAATTCCTTATTGGACTCAAAGTTTTAAAAATGAATTATTTTTTTCTAAAAATTGCTCCGACCAATCGTTCGATTTCTTTCTCGCGATCGATCATGAAAACTGAATTTTCGTTGTTTGAAACTACTGTTGGAACAAAATGAATAAAATGAAAAAAAAAAGAGAGGAAATTTTTTTTTTGAGTGCTCAATCGATCGAGCACTTTTGCTCGATCGATCGAGCTCGGCAGAATGTTTCTTCTTGCGTGAAATGGTGTGTCCATTCATGTTGGGGTGTGTTTTTTCCTTGATAGGGTGCATCCAAATGGTGTCTTTTGGACTCATATTTTTCATTCACTATATATAGGGCATTCCCCACTTGTTAAGGATGTAATTTTGGAAATTCACATCATATTTGAAGATCAAAATTTGAGTAATTTTGTGAGTCTTCATCATTGTTATGGTTGAGCGTTTTTAGACCTTTGTGGTTTAAAGGATTTGTGATTTGGAGTGCTCCTATCACAAATCATAGTCGTTGTATCTTGGGAGATAAATTGCCAAAGTAAACTGTTAGCACCGTAGCGGTGCAATATTGTATTAAGGACAGAGATTCCAAATCTCGCCTCGACATAAAAAAAAATTATTTGAAGCCATTGTTATTTTTTCCTGAGATACACTTTGAGAGAAATTTTGTACCACAATCTTAAGATAATATTAGCAACAAATGGCTTCGTCGAGTGCAACAACGACTCTATTTCATCATGGTGAAAGGCCTGAAAAGTTCCATGGGAACGATTTCAAGCGATGGTAACAAAAGATGTTGTTTTATTTGACAACCTTGGGGTTGGCAAGGTTTCTCAATGAGGATGTTCCTACTATAATGGAGAGTGAAAACGACAACCAAAAGAGGGTTGCGGTTGATGCGTGAAATCAAAGCGATTTCCTGTGCAATAATTATATTCTAAATGGACTGGACAACACATTATACAATATGTATTATCTAGTGAAGACGACCAAGGAATTGTGGCAATCCTTGGAGAAAAAGTATAGATCCGAGGATGCCGGCATGAAGAAATTCATCATTGGGCGATTCCTGGATTTCAAATACAAAGCCTGTGATAGCACAAGTGCAAGATTTGCAAGTAATCATGCACGAAATTCATGCGGAGGGAATGGTTCTAAGTGACTCATTCCAAGTGGCCGCCATGATTGAAAAGTTGCCTCCATCATGGAAGGACTTCAAGAATTATCTCAAGCATAAACGAAAAGAGATGAATCTTGAAGACCTTGTGGTTCGCTTGAGAATCGAAGAGGACAACAAAATTTCTGAAAGGAAGGAAAATTGGCACCAACATGAAGCACGAGTGAACTTAGTGGAAAACACGCCGGAACAAAGCGGAAGTTTGACGGCATGGCCTCCAAATCTGGAAAGGCGAAAAAGTCCAAAGACAAGTGCTATAAATGTGGAAAACCGAATCACATGACGAAGGATTGTCGCAATAAAGACGATCGATGGAAGGCTATGGATCAAGTAAATGTGACCGAAGAAGATCATCTCTCAATTGATTTGAATGATCTGGCGCTTACCGCTTAAATTAGATTGTGTATCTTTGAAAGTTGTAAACTCCAAGAATGGAGTGATTCTAAATAAATGTAATGACGATATTTGTTGAAAGCAATAAAATTTATGTTATTACTTTTTGTAGTGAATCTTATGGTTTGTGGCATGATTGTTAAGATCATTTAAACCATAGTTCGCGGCACAAATTGTAATGTTAAATTTATTGCATATATGGGCACTAAGTTAACAAAATCGTCATTCATTTGTTAGAAGGATCGTAAAGTCTCTAGAGTTTACTCACAATGATGTTTGTGATGAAAAGATTGTGCAAACTAGAGATGTGAGAAAAGTAATTTGTTACTTTATCGAGATTTGCACATGATATTGTTGTGACTTTTTTGCTATGAAGCAAAAACGAGGCCAATTATGTGTTCAAACACTTCAAGAATAAGATTGCGATAAAACTTAGCAAATGAGTTTTGCTATGGGAAATTGTGAGTAGATTATACTTGTGTTGTATAAGAATTTGACGCTTAAGCTTGAATCTGCAAGACTATAAAATCTTGAATTCGAGTTTCTAAGCTTTCTACGCTTAAAACACAAGTGATAAATTGAAGCCACAAATTTTGATTAGGCGTTGTAATATCTGAAATTGGTTCATTTTGAATTTCTAAGCTAGTACGCTTATAACATGAATTTGCAAGATTTAAAATCTTGAATTCAAGTTTTCTAAGTTAGTGCGCTTAAATTGCAAAGTGTGAACCGAGTTTGAGAATATTATCCAAGTTTCAACTTTTGTAAGCAAGTACGCTTAAATCCGAAATTTTCAAGAAATAAAAACTTGAATTTGGATTTGTAAGACTATAACACTTAGAACTTGAAACACTAAAGTTTGAAAGCCAATGCACTTCGTTACAACCCGAGGTTGTGGGGGTTGCAATTCTATGATTCAATCACTTACCACATTTAGGCAATGACGAAAACCTTGTGATTGAAGGAAAAAAGAGTTTCCTACAATATTTGAAATGTTTGGGTACTTGGCTAAACTAGAAATGAAGGCCAAAGTAAAGTCATAACAAAAACCAAATAAAAGACATAAAGAGTTTGACAAATCATGTTGTCAAATAGATTAACGAGTGTGACAAATGTGTACACACTTAAAGCATATGTATGCTTGTGTATTGATGATATGCTCATTGGAGAAGCAATTTAGAAATCATCAAGTAAAAAAGGAAAAATGTTGACGAAACATTTTGACATGTGTGCATCAAGAATAATGTTTGGAATGAAGTTTCCAAGACACTTGTAGAATGAAATCTCAAGGATTAATTCGAGTTTAAAATTTTAAGCTTTGCTCTTAAAATTCAAGTTTATAAGAAATAGAATCTTGAACTTTGTAATTTTTAAGAATCTATGCGCTTAAATATGAATTGTGAATTAAAATTGAGTATTTCTTTGGTCTCGAATAACGCGTTAAGAACGCTTAAAATTCGATGATGGAAATATCCTAAAAGGATAAAATGATGCAAAGAGGTAACGTGATTACCAAAACTGAAGATATATTATTGTGGAAAATTCTCTATGGAAAACATATAAAGCTTCTTCGGCCGAGTTGCTTTATAAGTTGTTAGAGAAAAATCCTGTGCATGCAACTAAAATGTGTTGCGATAATGATATATGATAGAATGATCTCTAGTGGCATAATCATGAGTGATTATGTGAAACCGCGGATCCGCATATAAATTGGTTAACCGGGAGATCACGTGGAAGTTTATCAATGGGGAATGGGGTTACCCTATAATCCAAATCTCATAGTGGATACCCAACCTTGTTGACTGGAGATCCCAAGATCTAGGTTCAAAAGGGACAACTAAATTATGAGATTGTATAAACACCTTGGAGAATTAATCTCCGACCCATTCCTATGATAAGGGGTTGTAGCCTGCAAAAAGGGTACGAGGATAGGCAAAAGGCCTTTAATGATTCCTAAGACATATAAGAATATGTTGGAGTATAGCGGGATACTTTTCTAGGAGATCACCTACGTGAGTGCGAAGTGTGGCCGCTTCAAAGAATGAAAAGCACTTATGAAACCAAGAGTGGTCCATGGCCGAAACGGACACAACCTTAAGAAACCAATACGGAGTTTAGAATTGTTATGATGTGGGTTCAATTGTCTTTGTTTACACCAACGACAAAATAGTTCAAGACTATAAGTTCACTATTAAGTCAAGTAAATCCGATTGAATACTACTACGGAAGATTCAAAGCCGCAAGCTATCTCTCCAGATGCTATAATAGTTCGTTAAAAGCGCTCAGTTGCATACATGCATTAATTTAATTCATGTGGGGGATTGTTGGAAAAAATGAATAAAATGAAAAAAAAAGAGAGGAATTTTTTTTTTGAGAGCTCGATCGATTGAGCACTTTTGCTCGATCGATCGAGCTCGGCAGAATGTTTCTTCTTGCCTGAAATGGTGTGTCCATTCATGTTGGGTGCGTTTTATCCTTGATATGGTGCATCCAAATGGTGTCTTTTGGACTCCTATTTTTCATTCACTATATATAGGACATTCCCCACTTGTTAAGGATGGAATTTTGGAAATTCACATCATATTTGAAGATCAGAATTTGATTAATTTTGTGAGTCTTCATCATTGTTATGGTTGAGCGTTTTTAGACCTTTGTGGTTTAAAGGATTTGTGATTTGGAGTGCTCCAATCACAAATCATAGTCGTTGTATCTTGGGAGACAAATTGCCAAAGTAAATCGATAGCATGGTAGCGGGGCAATATTGTCTTAAGGACAGAGATTCCAAATCTCGCCTCGACATAAAAAAATTGTTTTGAAGCCATTGTTATTTTTTCCTGAGATACACTTTGAGAGAAATTTTGTACCACAACTACCACATGGCGCGATCGATCGGGCATCCTCAGGATTGATTGGCCACTGAATTTCTTCAAACTCATGATTTCAGTTCTTCTTGCAACATGTCCGCTCGGTTTGGTCCTTTTCATCGTTAAGTAGCTCAAATCCTTCACTTTTATGTATTTACACCTAGATTTCTTAAATCAACAAATACATACCAAAAAGCGTAAAATCGTTCATGAATCAATACAAAAACTACTAGAAAATCACAGCAAAATAAGTGTAAAAACTACACTTATCGACTTTCACAAACTTAGATTTGATCGTGTTGTTCGAGCAACATTGAGATAAATAATATAGATTATAGTTTATTACTTTGCTTATTTTGTTATTTTCAAATACTATTAATTTCTCTTCCAATTTAAGCTCTTATTTTATTGGAAATAAATGGTTATCACTTATCGATGGTAATATTTCTAGTATTTGTAACAATTATTTCTAAGAATTTCCATTTGTTCCTGAAAGCAATGGGCGGAATTAGAATCCGATATGATTGTAAAAAATATTAACTTAAAAAATTGAAATGACTTTTTAGGGAGTAAATATGTAATTTTAGAAGAGAGTGCGATTTTAGTAGATGGTCTAGGCCATTTGTTTGAGTTAATTAATTTAATTTTTTTTAAACTAACTGAATAAGTTTGAAATTTTATAAAATATATTGTAAAAAATATGTGTTGACATAGCAATTAAATGAAAATAATATTATATAGAAGTGAGTGTGCACTGTTGAATGTAATATGAATTAAATATTATTCTAATATATATATTTTTATCTGAGAATTTAAAAATAAATCAATAATAATAATTGTAAATTATATCTAATTTTTTTCCAACTGTCTTTTTTCTTGAAAAGTCTTTCGATGTCCTCATTTCCATTACGTGAAGCGTAAGGGACTTGTAAAGCGGGAAGATCTTGCCACGTGGTAATATATATAATATTCTAAAATAATGAAAATTTGGATGATAAAATAAGAATTATTTTCAAAGGCTGATGCTTAGTAATAAAACATTATTATACTAGTGTTTGTTGCACACGTTGCGTATATATACGGTATTTATTTTGTAAAGTGAGGTGATAATTATAAATTTTTAATTTTTATTTTTTGCTTTTAGGATGTAATAAACTTTTTTTAAATTGATCTTGTAGTTTAATACACTCCCAAATATTTTTTGATGTTTTTGTTGTTATCCAAATTAGCATGGGTCTTACGTTCATTTACCACATAATAGTAGGGGTATTTTCGGATTTACAAAATGATCATACTACTAAGGTGCTTAGCCATTATAAGATAATAATAATAAGATGTATAATATAATTTAAATAAATTCCCAAGAACCAATAATCATTGGAAAGTTCGTTTGAAGAAATAAAATTATATGGTCCATAGTTACTACTCTACCGTGAACATTTTTTTCATTTCACTTTCGTATTTAATAAAGATGTACCCGCGTATTATTACGCGTTTTCCACTAAATACTCACATTGTGCCCAATTCTATGGCATCATATAGCAGTCCCTTAGACGAAACACAAACAAAATATAGTTTCATAAAAATTGATTTTAATAAAAATAGTCACTAAAGTTTTTCATTTTTAATCGATACTAGTCCAAATTTTTTGTTTTTTTTATCAGAACTGGTATAGAGCCTCCTATTCAATTATAAGATTATTTTTGTTAAAAAACAATTTGGTGTGAATAAATTTGTTAAAAACATTTATGTGTGACTATTTTTTTTATTACAAATGTTGGGGTACAACAATTACCCTTGTTATGTGATCAATCGAAACGTTATACTTGTGTTGGTGTACGGCTTAAAAGATTTGAGTTGCACCGTTACCATCAGCTATAGCTTTTGGGTAAAGCGACAAGTGCTTGATTCTACAATTGGCATCAGAGTCAAGATCGCGTGTTCGGTTCCCATGAGTTGCAATGAATGCAATTACTGGGAATTGTTGGGGTACAACAATTGTCCTTTATGTGTGATCGATCAAAACATGGTGCTTGTACTGCTGTACAGTTTAAAAGATTTGAGTTGCATCATTACCATAAGTTATAATTTTTGATAAAATGGCAAGCTTTGATCCTACAACAAACGATTTTGACTATAATTCACTAGTTCTAAAAAAAATTAAGATTAATATTGAAAAATTTAATTGAATTCTTTCTATGATTGATGAACTTTGGAGGGCAGCAAAAGGTGAGAGAATTTATATAACATAACGAGGATGTCATTTAAATTTATATAGTTTTAATTGACTCAAATTCAAACTCGAGTTAAAACTTTATAATACAAACTTGAATCACACAAAATTTTCGGGTTTTTTTTATTTAAATAACCTTAAATTAAAAAATATTAACAAAAAAACCTCAAATTAAAAAAAATTTATAAAAGTAACCTAAAACGCCAACCAGTTGGCGTGTCTTGGACACGCCAACTTCAGTGTTTTATTTTTTT